>JAGDQP010064316.1:639-11588 GCA_022664845.1 Lepisma saccharinum
TCTTTCACTCTTTCTCCTTTTTGATACCGTGTTTGTATTTTCTGTTGCTTCACTCGAATCATCAAGCTGGTCTTTAATATGCCGACTATTTGTTTCAAAGCAAAGTAGTAAATAGCCTTTTGTGCCAAGAAAGGGTCAATTTCTCGATTTTGAAGTTGATTAAACAAAATTTCCACAAGAAGGATTAAAATAAAAAAGCAAGAAATTAAAATGGCTGCTAATAAGTGTTTTCTTGAATACTTCAGGGGGATGGATTGTGTTTGAATTTTTCTCTTCATCCATCTTCACTATCTTGTTCATGCATTGAATAATATCTTCGTTATGTTCAAAGACAGTATTTACGCTTCTGGACAGGAAGTTCTAATAAGAGGGCTCCTCGCTCCACCCCCCAACCCCACTATTAATATTGTTCAAAATGTTTCTAAAACTAAGAGCACTATCAAAAATGTAAGTTCATAGCGCACTTGAGCTTACAAATTACCATGAAATACAATGGACAACGATCTCGAAATCTTGTCGATTGATGAGTGCTGAGACTTCAATTAAATAATGGCATCATAATCTTTAAAAACGTATCACTCATCAATGGACAAGATCTCGAGATCTTGTCCATTGTATTTCATGTTAATTTGGAAGCTCTAGTGGGCTATGAACTTACATTTTTGATAGTGCTATTAGTTTTTAAAATATTTTGAAAAATATTTAAAATGGGAGAGGGGGTAATTGGGGACTACGAGAAAAAAGTATATACGCTTTGCAAATTTGAGAAAAAATATTACATTTCTATATATAAAAGCAGGTTTCCTCATAAATAGATTCACTTGATGAGCCTAACAATGTATATACAATGCCATAGCTTTAAAATTATGATTTCGCGATTAAAGCGACATGAGTCGCTCGCAATGATCTGTCTAAAAGCGATACTGGACTGACTGCTGATTCTGCCAAAAATTTCATGAATATATGAAGACAGGAAGAGGAGAGGACACTTAATCTCGTTTGCCCACTTCCAGTCTAAACCAATATGGACCAAATATTCAGTTCTAACTCAGCTTTTTACGCTTGATATCGCTGTGTGGCCCGCTTTTTATCCATGTCTTAATTCTTGCCAAAAAATGTAAATATTATTTGCAGAGAATAAATGAAAGGAACTAGCAGACGACCTTTCTGCAGCGTGGGAGGTCTTGTCGCTTGCTCGCCACAAATTCTACCTTGTGGAAGCATTGCAAACTAGGAGGGGAGGAATGAGCAGAAACGTTCTGTTTGCATTTGGCGTGCAACGTCTCAAGTCATGTACTAATTGTATTACAAATGCAAGTCCAACATCTAGTGGAGGGGAAGGCTATGTAGCGAGATATGCGTCAAAGCGTGTGCGCGTGGATTACAACACCAAGATTAAACTGTGAACTTGTAAAGTATTTTTTCTCTTCCTAAAGAAAACCATGTTTTTTCTGAACTCCGAGGGGTAGAATATTATTACATATTCTATTTTAGAGTGATTGAATTAAAAATCAAATTACTTTAAGAAAGGTATTGTTGCGCAACTGGCAAACAATAGTACCCACCGCCACTGCTATTTCCATGCAATGCGATATTGATTATATTATATCTTACTGAAGATGATGTTTTAAATAGTTCGATAATAATACTTACCTTATGTATTTGTAATCACTTTCATGTGGTAATTGTGGATCCTCACGTTTATACGGAGATGGTCCCTTGAATTTGAGAGTGGCCATATTCAAACAAATTTAGAATCTAGTAGTCCTTGAAAATTAAAGCTCAAACAATCCTGAAAAAGGAAAACAATTGAGTGTTCTCTTCCTACGGAATATTGCAGCATCGTCTGAAATAATTATTATAGATTAGATGTCAAGTTTAGGGATAGGAACACCCACAGTATTTTTTTATTGTGTTAAGTTATAATGTTTATGCCAAGTATGTTACCGATACTTAAAACGATATGCAAGCAATTTGAATTATTAATTTTTTAAGATTGGTTGACATACTGCCAATGGCGGCGTCCGACGTAACTCCATCACATGTCCAAGTATGTAAATACCAAGTTTGGTGCGGATAAGTCAAAAGAAATGGAAGTAATTCCAAATTAGTCAGCAAAACTGACAACTGTGATGCCTGTGGCACCCAGATAATCTTTCCGATCCGTCTCAGTTTGGTGCTGATCCGTCCGATGAATTAAAGCGATTTGAAACATTTTTTTTAAAAAAAAATGGTTAGTTACGCGGACAACTGTGATGTTTCGTGTCCAGAATACCTCTCTGACCTGTCCCAGTACCTAAATGCTAATTTTGGTTCCTATATGTCCAACTGTATGGTGAAAAGGTAAATCTATCCCCTGTGAAGCGCACACGTGTCGTGATCGGCGTATGGGGATGTGAAGGTATCGTTCCACATTTTCTCGGCCTATAGTACTAAGTGACGCTCAGTCCCACGCTCGACCGCCTTTACCTTTCCAGGTACCCAGGAAACTTTGGTAAACTTTATGGTGTATGAGCCAGCCTACTAACTTTTGACTTCGGTCCGTCACGATTTCTCCTATACACCTAGTTAAAATCCACACCCCCTAAGCGGGATTCGAACCCTCCTCCTTCGAGTCGCTGGCCTATGCCTTAGACCGCGTGGTTACCTGGTCGGTAGATGCTCAGGAGTACCACTCTGGTTCTCAATTTGATAGGAGACTGAGTGCACTTCAGAGGGAAGAAAAATTTCCAGTGTCCTGGACGGGTTTTGAACCCAGGCCGTCCGATTCGTATCAGACGCGCTACTCCTTGAGCCACGGCAACTTCTCAAATTGGATGGTGGCAATTCGAAATATTGAATTCTTGAAATTGGTTTCTCGGTATTGATAACTGTGGCAACCTGAGTACCTCTCTGATCCCTCCCAGTACCCAAATGCCAAGTTTGGTGCTGATGCGTCCAATGGTATGGGAAAAAATGAAATGTCGATTTTAAAATTGGTTGGGAACACTGACAACTGTGACGCCTGCGGCACCCGGAGTACCTATCTGATTTATCCCAGGTACGTAAGTGCCAAGTTTGATGCTGATGCACCCAGTGACAAGGGAGCAATTTGAAGTACTCATTTTTTAAAAATTTGTTTAGAAATACTGATAACAACTGCGCCGAGCACTGCTATGACCTGTTCCAGTGCCTAATTATGATGTACGTAAAATTTGGTGCAAATCAATGGGCGCGTATATAGGTTTGTACTTCGTATAAGTAAACACATTTATATAGGTTAAAGTTTTAAATAGGTTGGCAACACTGACAATTTGGGGTTTGAGGACAGGTACACCCACAGTATTGTTTCGACTAATGTGGATACCAAGTTCGTTACGGATACGTCAAACCGTGTGGTAGCAATTTGAACAATTGAATTTAAAAGAATTTAATTTGGCCACATAGAACTCGGCGACCCGGAATACTTCTGCGACCGGATTACTTGATGAGAATTATGAGTATGAATATATATATATTCATGAAAATCTGTCCAGTAGAAATGGCTGGGCGATTGGACAAATGCTTTATGGAAATAACTCCCATAAGAAAGGTACAGGGTGAAAATTGCGATCCTCTTTCATTCAAACATAGGGATACGAATGTTTCATAACATATCTAGGCGTAAATACAAACATTTTACTAGAAAAACTATAGAAATCGGTCCAGTAAACATGGCTGGGCGACTGGACATTAGGCTTTATGATACTACTATGATATTTTAAATATGCCAAGGCGGAGTTTAGTCGTAGTTAAAGTTAGGCTTAGGCTTAAACGTCAATTTCGATTGCAAGAAGGGGAGGGGGATTAGCTTAAAGTATGGTTTAAGTTTAGTCTAAGTTCAAGAGAAATAAACCAACTCTTTAGGTGGTTTAAACCAAGTCTCGGATTTTCTGACTTAGACATTTCGAGACAGAAAACAATAAATAGAAAGTAAATACATATAATTCGGTATAATATACTTCAATAAGTAAACCAAAAAACATATTTTTAGAAGAGAAATGACTCAAATAAATGGCATGTACAGTCTCAATGTGCAACGTAATACAGTACTTAATGTGAGATGTTCAAATAGTTGGCTAGATCACTGTTGCCTGATCCCTAGCTTTAAAAATCTCACGAAACTATCGAAAATCTTTTTTTGCTCCCTAATTTCTCACCAATTGTTTTCCAACCTATTATTCTACGTCAGTGCATATAGATATAAAATTTATATTACGGTATCACTTAACAAAAATCAGTACAGTAGTTTGACTTCAAATTCAAATTAAATTCCAATTCAAATAAGTTATGAAGCTCAGTAGCGATTAATAAAAGGTCGTTAGCTTACTTGGAAACAAACACAACAGACCGTACTACGTCATCGGTAGCATCTGCAATTTATCTTCAAATTCGCCACTGAATTCGACAAATTGATTTTACGTTTTTTGATTTATGTGAAGGCAATGTTTATTCCTGTGAATTGAAGTAACCTTAGTACAAGGAAGATTATATAGCTATGCATATAAATCTACAAGTGAAAGAGCTATGTAGACTCTCCATAGACTGTGTGCCTAAAAACGCGACCATTTGAAAGGTATAAGATATGAATGTAGTCTTGTCCTGAGTAATATTATAAAGTGATTCTGCCAGCCCCCCCTGCGAGGGGGTGTCATCCCAAATGCTCGAGAGTAGCCCCCAAATTTAAAATTTTACGGTTAAAAATAGATAGAAACCGTGCAAAACTCTACTTGCAGTCTCCCAATTTTGACTTTACCCCCCCCCCCTAAACTGAAAATCCTGGCGGAATTCCTGATATGATTTTTTTTTCGGCAAACATCTACAAGGTATATTTTACGGCACTTGAAATTAACATGGAAGTATATGAAGGATACACGGAAAGAAGTCATATCACATTTTTCAAGTTTTGAGTAAATTGCGATTTTAAGTTTCAAACGTTTTATTTAAATGAATATTTAGAAAATATGTTTCAATGTAGAAATGTTACATTGATATCTGTCTTAAAATTGTGATCCAATAATTTCACCTAAAACTAATAGAAGTTTTGGACAATGCACCTTAATGTAAATTTTTGCAAACGTATAACACTCAAAGTCGAAAGAAAGAAGAAAAAAGTAATTAAAGTCCAGCATAACAATTGAACAAAACTTAATAGTAATGGAAATTATTAACAACAATGGTCCTGATTATGGCATTCCTGTATTATAAAGGAACTAAAAAAAATAACACTACATTTGAACTGGATTTGGACTTTGATTGTAGTGGACTTCGATTGTTCATCATAAGGACCCTATATTTTGACGTCTCATAGAGTGGAGAATGATTGATATTTTCAAGCATAAACGTGTCAAAAAGGTAAGGTAGTCCAGATCCTCCTTTACAATACCTCACAAAAGTATCATTTTTCGATTCTTTTGACGTTGATTATTTTTTCCGTGTACCCTTTATATGGAAGAAGCCAGTATTTTTCGATTAATGGAGAAGCAGAAGGAGGTAACCTCAACAATTTTAGATATTTTGTAGAGCTATTTAAGCTTTGTTGCATTGGCCGGAAAATCGTTTCCGGAAAATATCGGTAACTTAGTGTTTACGGTACTTATGTGCATAGAAGTCTATATGTGGAGAAATTTTGTCGCGATTTCTAGACCAGGGGTAGGAGGTGTTCTCTAGTATCTTTTGACTTGTTGTAGAGCTAATTCGGCTTCTTCTAGAGAGCCAAAAGTAGTTTCCGGAAAACATCGGGAACATAGTGTTTTCAGCACTGATGTGCACGGAAGTCTATGGAAGGGGACACTTTGTCGCGATTTCTGGACATGGGGTGGAAGATGACACAACTATCTTTTGATATCTTGTAGAGGTAATTAAGCTTCGTCTAAAGAGCTTATAATAATTTCCGGAAAACATCGGAAACTTAATGTCCTCTCCAACATACTTCCATGCGCGTAAGTGCCGAAAACACTAAGTTCCCGATGCTTTTCGGAAACTGTTCAGACAAGTCTCTTCAGACAAAACTTAATTATTTTACAACATATCAAATGACAGTTGAGGTCACCTCCTTCCCCTGCTCCAGAAATCGCAAAATACTGGCCTCTTCCATATACTGTACTTCCATATTAATTTCAAGTGTCGAAAAACAAAAATGATATCATGTTACTCCGGACGAAGACTACTAATATCTCCTATACCTCTCAATTGGTCGCGATTTAGGTACACATCCAATGGAAAGTGGTCTTATCTCTTTGGTCCAAACATTGAAGATAAAATCCAGTTCCCCAGCTATAGTGACAAAGACTACTTACTATTAAGCTCGCTCCCCCTCTCTAAAAGACACTACGGTTTTAATGTCTGCTGAGGTTTTTAATTGCTTTCTCTCAGTCATACCAGTGTTCGATTTGTTATAAATTAATAAGAGGACTCGTAGTTGCTGATAAGTTACAACCTACTATATGTTTGGGTAGATACACAAAGAATTTATCCCTGCTTGGGATGTTACTCCGAATGAACAACCGCGGATGAAACTCTCAGATTCCAGGGAAAATCCTCGGAAAATCGAACACTAAGTCATACTACGCAAATGGCAGGGTTCTGACCGAGGTTTTTTCCAGTCACACAACAAACACAGGGATAGTACCATAAATTAAGACATTACCCTCATAATTCTAAAATTGATTGAGTAGTACTGCAGAAAAAACAGGTGTAACCTTGAATGCTGCAGAGTCCAGAAATATAAAGATTAATTAGTGCTAACAGTTTCATCTAACAGTTATAGTAAGAAACAGAAATAAACAACACATCGTACTACTAGGAACAAAAACCTTCTTTCACCATAAATAATGGTACCATTTCGAATTTGTTATACAAACGTAAAAAAACGATATAAATGAATATCAATCCTAGCTACTCCCTGCCCTATACTTTCACAGACGAAGATAGAAAATAACAACGGACAGTGATGATTTTCCATTAAAACATTCAGCTCTATCATACCTTTAATTTACTTAATATCTTCCTTCTTTTTTATAATTTCAGCTATTAAGCACTCCCTAGAGTGATGGCTAACGATATCATCCTTGGAGGGGCGGAAATAGACTGGATTCAACAACACATCTGAGAATTTAGTTTACGCAACAACAACTCACTAGGCCTTTAAGGCTTTTGGCTTTTGTTTTGACTTAGCACTTGAATACATTTGGGAAGCTACTTAATTAAGACGTCCAAGAAAATACAACGAAAGGCACGATTTACTTATTACACGTTACCCGACGAAATAATCCCAAAAACTTTCAACGCATTATAGAGCCACAAAGTTTAGTTTGAATGATCAAATTGTTAATGTCAATTATAATATATTAAATTAAAATTTACGTGGAATGAATATGATTTATTTCAGGGCTAATAAGCGAATTCTCTACGGGAGAAATCTCAAATCAACATGGAACTTCCATAGTGCATGTATAATGTGTTCAAATGAACACTCCTGTAGTACTACGTTTGAGAATTCAGCGGAATGCGAGTTACAAGACTTGAAAGTTTTCGAAATTTTGTTCTGAACACCTGCTGGGTAGGCAACACTTCATAATATGTGTGGAAGGTATTATTTCCAGTTTATTTTCATATGAAACGAATATGATTTGTGTCTTGAAGTTGACGTGTTAATTAATTACACTGATCCCTGCCAAATACGAATATTATAAAATGCAGTGTGACCTAACGGAACTACCCCATCCCGCTTATTTCGTAACCGTTTGATTTGCCAGGAACAATCCCGCCACACGCTACTTACAATTTCAAGAGGAATGTACCATTGTGGAAAAGCATTGCATGCTGCTCCATTTATTGCGCTCCAGTGGCAAAAAGTTCAATTTTCTTAAATGATAATATGGTTCAAGTGACATCATGTAAACGGTGTTTCGATTCTATTTACAAAAACACATGATCATTACTAGCTTCTTTGCAGACTGCGAGAAATTGCGTGTGGAAATCTCATACTGTATTATAAACTGAAAATTGGTAGGTGAGGTAATATTTTAAACTGTTTAACGTTAAGAACTACTTGATGTTGATTAGCAAATTAAGCAAAGTTTAGGATCCTGTAACTTGTGTTACCAAAAATTCCGAAAAATAGTATGGAAGCGTATTCACGACAACACATGAACAAGCTCACGCCAATCTGAATTCTCCATGGGAGACAGCGATGCATCCAGGAGTCTTTCCCTATTCTATGGTTTGTGATTCAGAAGACTGATAATGTTTACGATAGTAAATTACTTTATTATCTTACTTACGAATTTTACATAACTTTGACCTTCCTTTCATTTGTAATATTGAAGAGTAGCAATAGTGATTTAACGCAAGAATTCAGTAAAATTACAAAAAGCATCTTCTTTCTTGCAAATGGATCAAAATAAATTTTAAATGCCTTGTTAGTTGATAAGTTTTGGAGACAATGACAATTAGATAAGAGATAAAATTAAATTGAATTTTCTTTTATGGGCTGTACATGTTGTAACTTTTGGTGTTGCGTCTGAGAAAATGTAAGTTTTTGCCACTGTACCACAAAATATGGAGCAGTATGCAATGGTTTCTCACAATGGTACATGCCCCTTGAAATTATAAGTGGTGTCTATCGGGATTCATCCTGGAAATGAAAAGGGTTACAAAATAAACGAGATGGGGTAGTTTCCGTTGGTTCACTCTTTATTTATAATATTCGCATATGGCAGGGATCAGTGCAATTAATTAACACATCAACTTCATCAATAGCTTTAACACACAAATCATCTTCAGTGCAACGTTTCATGGGAAAGACATACCTTCCACACATATGTGTGAAGTGTTGTCTTACCTCCTGCAGGTGTTTAGAACAAAATTTTGAAATCTTTGAAAGCCCTGTAACTCGTATTCCGCTGAATCCCGAAACGTAGTACAACAGGAGTGTTCATTTAAACACATCATCAATGCACTGTGGAAGTTTCATGTTGATAAGTTCCCTTGTAAGAATCAATAAGGGAAAAAAAACGCCTAATATGTTGATGTTAGTGTTAACTGCATGTCTTAATTTACTGTAAATCTGAAAGTGCAAATGAAAACAGACTCTATTAATTGCTTCTTTTGTTTAGAATGAAATAAACACTGCCTAGACGTATTTTGTGAATAGAACTTAATTAGCCTAATTAAATGTGAATTAATTACAATGCAACTACTCTTCACTATATTGTGATAGCCCATTATTCTTTCGCTCTAAATATTAGAAATAATAATAGAATCCTAACACTTTCCGTTTAGCTCACTGAGATTCTTTCTTCTATTTCCTACCTTCTTCGTCAGATGAGATTTATCTTTTCTTCAGCTGTTCAGTATGCGTTAGTTCTCACTCTCTGCTTCTGAGACACTACACGATCAAAACACACTTCTTCTTGGGTTAATAAATATCCTTGAATATCGGTCAAAAGAAGAAAAGAGGAGGACTAATATGTGGTATGGACAGGAACTAGTGCCAATTAAAGCTCCTGAACTCTGATGTAAATTGCACGTCTATCTGTATGATAATCTCTAGCTAGATGAAACCGGTGACTATGATATCGCGTAAAGGCATTTGTTGCGATTGTGCAATGCAATAAGTTTGGATTACAAATTCTCTTTCGCTTGGAAGTTCAGGGTGAAGTCGATCACATTGAATGAGTTGCTTGAACTTTTGTCAGAAATACCGAAGAAGGCAGTGATAACAGATTCCTTACATAATGTTAAAGAAGTCATATTTCTTCATTCATCGTAACCTATATTATTCACAGTATCATATGACTCATTTCTACTATGTATGCATTTTTTCTGATTAGCTGCAACATAGAGGTCAATGTTTAATCTGGTTTTAACTAGATTATTCAAGTTCTAAGCACGTTCGTGGGCAGGTACAGATATAGAATTTCTGTGAAATACTAGTTTGTTCGAAATGCTGATAACCGTGTAACTGATAACTGTGTAACAGTTCAAGATCAACTGTTATTGACTGAGAAATGCGTGAGGTAAGATATTACGGGCTGGATATATTTAGATACAGCGGTTTTTTTTCTACGAAGAAAGGTTCTGGTACTCACTACAATTTTATATGACAATTTCTTTATATTTATAGATTTCTTTAAAAAATAATTTAAGTGATTTTAAGTGACTGAGTCTAAAAGGTGTTGGTACTGCGTATCTTTGCGTACCGCCAGAAAAAGCTATATATACAATATACGAGTCAGCCATTTCCTATCCACTGCTGGATGAAGGCCTCCCCTTTTAATTCCACATATCTCGGGCTGCTGCTATCCTCATCCATGTAGCTCCTGAAAAACGCTTGATTTCATCTACCCATCTTGCATTTGGGTATTCCTTTTCTCTAGGAACCCAATGTAGTACATTTGTCGTCTATTTTCCATCTATTCGTCTAGCTATGTGACCGGCCCATCTCCACTTCATCTTCTTCGCAGTCTTGATTATATCTTCTACCTTTGTGCGCAAATCCAATCATTAGCTTTCCTGTACTTAGACACATTGGTAGTTTGCTTTTGAAAATAAAGTGTAGTCTTCCAAACGAATTCCACGTTATTTTACATCTTCTATTTATTTCATTAGTCAACTTGGCATTCGAAATTTTCAAGTACCCTAGGTAAACATACTCTTCTGCTATACCTATTGTCTCTACGCTAATATTTTTTTCTTCTTTGAAGCATGTTGATTGTACATTATTTTTGATTTACTTAAATTCATTTTAAGTCCTATTTTCGAACTCTCATTACACAACTCTTCCATTCTGGTTTGTAGTTTTCTTCTGAACTTGAAGGAAAAAGAACTATACAATCAGCGAATCGTACGTGATGAAGATATTCTCCATTGATCTTTATTCCAACTTCATCCCAGTTTAAATTTTGGAGCACTCTCTCCAGGACCGC
>JAGDQP010064317.1:0-11588 GCA_022664845.1 Lepisma saccharinum
GGGTTCTGTTAAACATCAAATGTTATTGTCCATATGGAAGGTTTCTGTGCCAAAAGGCGGTAAGTGACAATTTGAACGGAATTATTATTCGCATGTGTCCTGTATCAACTCTCAAAAAGGAATTTCCTTCATTTAGCACTGTTGGTCCTTTTTTTTTTCATTGATAATCTTTTGACAGTTCCTGCAGGACACAACAATGATCATACTAACATCAATTGTCGCTTAACCCCTTTTAGCACGGATCCCTCGATATTTTAGGCAAATAGCTGAGAGGTCTCAGGAACGTGGAACTCGTCAGAGAACTTCTCAGAGATTTGGACATCTAATCTCAAGCGGATGATATGTGGAAAGGTAATACAGTTGTATAACTGATAACTAGGGCTTGGTAGGTTGATACGAAGAACACGCCATGTCAGTGAGTCTACCTAGTAGATGAAAATTTAGTACGTGTAAGCGTACACAAAAACTGAAAGTAGAACAATAAAACTAACACAATCTATACCATGTTCTCCTCTCCAGAGCTGAAATGGGTCACCGGGTCAAGTTTTGGACCGGGCCACTGGATCTATGCTTAGGACCCGGTAACCCGATTTCCACCCGGAGGGCAAAGCAGGATTTAAAAAATTCTTTCTATTAAAATGACTATCTGGAGTGTGAACAGTATTTCTTTCCTTGGTGACTGGGAAGGGGGGTTTTACCCTCCAAATCACCAAGAATACGACGCCAAAAAATTCCTACCTTTACAGTAAAAACACATGGAAAATGTCTTATAACTCTGGAAAGAAAAATAGTGCCAACGGAAGTATCCAAACTTTGTGTAACTCTCCCCTCGGAAAGGCTATTCTGAATCTCACAAAATGAAAATATTGAGTGATTCAAGCCATAGAAATAAGGCGAGGTCAAAATCGAGTCAAGACAGAATCTTCTGATTTAAGATTGGATCACTGGAACAGTTGGGTTAAGATTTGATCATCTAGTCACCGAATCACAAAGCTATAATCTGGTCATTTCGATCAAGACTGGGAGTAACCGAGGCAGTTGCGTCATTCGGGTATAGACCGGGTTATGCGGGTCAAGTTCCGGACTCTGTCAGGCCAGGTCACCAAAAGTGACCAGGTTACAGCTCTGTTGGCCTCATTAGACCAGTCCTGAGGGAAATCTGTCTCAAAATATTCAACAATTTCTCCCCCCTGTTCGAGCATTGATTTAATTACGTTAGGAACGCCAACTAGTGAAATCAGTCCACTCTATCAAGCAAATTCACTCATCTCATTGTAATGATTATTGTTGATAGACACGTATCTAGAAGTTAGTTTCGGTGGGATGGTCCAGTGCCTTTGTGTGTGTGTGTGTGGGGGGGGTGTCAAGGTATATCTGGGTGTGAAATTTATGTAAAATGCATTTAATATTGCCTAAAACAATACTTATTTTACAAAGAAATCTAATTTTAAGTGAGGGAGCCCTTAAATACGTCCCTGGTTGATAGTTCCCCTAATAATTCCGTTCAAAACAAGAAAAATAATAACAAAATCATTCAAGTCCTCCTTAAATTACTTCGAATTTCCTCCAAATGAACCAGAATCATTAAGCTCACAAAATATTAGCAGAAAAGTATAGAACCCCTAAGCTGAAAAAACGTCAGGGTACTTCTTGAATCTGTTTCAAATCTTTCACTCGCTCGTATATACAAACACACACACACAAGCAAAAACACATACTTTACATATACAATTTTCCCCTTTTCCACCAATAGGTAACATGAACCTTTAAACCAATATTGCTAATCACTTGCGCGCGTCGTTACCTACAGAATTTACTGACGTAACTAATTCAGATTTTTTAATTAGTTTCGCCGAGATACGTGGAAACAATAGAAGAAAACCCCCCCAACAGGCTATTAAGCACGTCTCGCAGCTGCTGAGCGTCTGCTAGACCTCTAGGGTCGAGGATCCAATCTCGTTAGGCATTTTGCTATATACAAACGACAACGCCACCTACTGCCCATCTCTCTCTCTCTTCACCCTCCGCAAATAATTATTAATTCTTTTGCAACATATTCTCTCGTCTAGATGGCAGGTCGGTCGACAGCGAAGTGAATTATATATTATTATTAAATTGAGCGGTAAGTAGAAAAAAAATCATCTTCAATCATTAAAACATGTCATAATTAGTGAGAAAGTTATTAATTGAAATGAGTTCAAAAAAAAAAAAGATTAATCTTTTGAGTAAACCATGACAATTTTCTTTTAGATATTTTTGTTTTGGGAATGTTTACAATTTTTCTGTTTGTTTGATAAAAAGTCTTGTTAGTCATTAGTACATTTGCGGAAACTAGAGGGCGTGGCTATCGTCTTGTAACCCGGCCCCTTGCTTTCATATAATCTTGAAGCGTTATGTAGCAAGGGAATAACATAACTAAATGAAATACTTATATAGATAATAAAACTCATAGCAAATTATATGAACAGTTAAAAAATACTATGAAATGAAAATAAGAGAAAAAAAGAGAGCAGTAAATGTTTTGTTTGTTTTCTTTATTATACTAGTGCATTTGTTTCTTATTTTAATATTGCATGAAATAAAAAACGCATATGCAAGTAGATTGATATGAAAATATGAGTGCAGACATATACTAGTGCATAATCTAAGTATGTGGTTGATTTTTTTTTCGTAAAAAGGAAAATCTATATAAGGACAAAAGGAGTGTCAATCTGTTGTATAGTACAGTGAGAATAATAAAATCAAGACGATTTATTTTAGCTTCATATTATGACATCTTGTACTGTAACGAAAAAAACAAACAATTTATGAACAAACCGTATAACAAACATGAAGTACTTTTCCGCCGTATTTCCAATCAAACTTCTCGTTCTATTTTCATTGACTAAAACTAAGAGTAAAAAAAGGAAGGTTTCTATGTGTTTGATTTTTATTTATATTTATTCTCTTTTTTTTTCAAAAAAAAAAACAACAACCATCTTTGAATTTTTGAACGAATGAGTTTGTTTTTTAACTAACTTCATCTCTATTCACAAACACCCCTTTTTGTTTGAAACAGGGAGGGGAGAATTAATAGCAATATCATTAAGGTTATTAATCACCTCCGTAATCTTAGAAAATTTTAATATTGTGTATTATATTAGATTTTTTTTCTACTGGATTCATGCGTTAGGAATGGGAAATATATCTTTATTCTTTAACTTTTTGACAAAGAAGCTCTCCTTTATCAAGTACATTTCTTAATACATACATAATTCACAACCATATTCAATCCACTACTGGATGAAGCCTCTCCCGGAGGGAGGAGTTGGTCTACTGCTCCCACGCTGGACTGACGTCTTGGGAGAGGAGAGCTGAAGCTCTCAACTGTGATTGCCACTGTCTTTTATTCACAGCAGCTTCCCAATTGCATCACGATGTTGGGTGGACCGTTCAAGACCCTATCGCTTTGAAAAAAAAATCCCTTGGTAGAGCCGGGAATCGATCCCGGGACACCACGATTAACAGTCAGCGACGGTAACCACTATACCAGTGATTTAGACTGGTAGTGATTATAAAGAAACATGACAAAAGTCAGAGACAACGTCTATCTTTCGGGAGTATGGAAGGAGAAGATAATGATTAGGATTTATCTTGGTACCATTCCGGCATTCGTCTAGGGATCATTCCAGATGAACTCGACAAACCTACACTCTAAAATAAATGCTGAGGTTACAGGAACAATACGAGTATTGTTAAGCAAATTATCGTTGTCGTAACGAAAAATATAGTAATATTTACGATTTGTGACGTGTCAGCAGTTACAATAAATGTTGATTCAGAATTGTTAAGTGAATATTGTTAAATTTACCATATTTTTAACAATATTGTTAACAATACTGATTTGTTAGCGCGGAACTAACAATAAATTATGGTTTATTTAAGAATATTTAAAGATTAATGTCTTGCGCATGCGTACATCTTTACTATACTTCTTGTTACGGGATGATAAAGAACTTTAAGTCGCCATATTTATCGCCACAACAGAAAAAATGAAAAGCTACGGCGAACGCACGTACTTTGACATTCATGATGAGTTCTGGATGATAATAGTGACGATGCAGGTAATAACATTAATATTTATATATGTGAAGAAATTTACACATATTTATATTACCGTTGTGAAAATGTGTATTTGTATTGTTTATGGTTGTGGTCAACAGATGACAGTGCTTTCAAAAGAGAAACATGGCCCTGTAGGTTTATTGTTTTTATACAATCGCGTTATACTTTGTCGAATGAAACGTAGGATTCTCCTTTTTATACACTGACATATGTCTAACGAATTTACTTAAAGGATTTTCGAAAGAATACCACATGAATATTTATTCTTTGCAGATATTAGTGCGAATCGTACGTTACAAGTAAGGTCAGAGGGATTCGTTTATAACATCTTACTGGGGAGACACGAGTCAATAAACGTTATTGCTGCTGAGTAATTAAAAGATACACCATACGCTATTTCTAGTCATTTAAGGGTATTACTGTTATTACGATTACTTAGGCTATCTATCTGGTATACGATCTTGGTTTATTGACTACCTAATTTATAAGTTACTAGTTGAAGTATTCAGACCCAAGCTATTATTAAGGACTCTCATTCTGGTTAACGATTTGGATAGTTATAATATTCTATATTCTGGTCTCACTATTTTTCCGGACTTTGATTTTGGCTACTAGTTTGGGTAATTAAAATTCTAGCTCAAATATTCTGACTTTACCCATTCATTAGACTCTGATTTTGGTTATAGTTTTGGTTACGTATAAAATTTATATTACTTTAATATCTGTTGCCACTTCCTACATATTGCTCAATTTATAACCAAGTAAGCATTCGGACTGATCTCAACTATGACGACACCTGGCTCACCACAAACGGAAGGCACAGTGGCAAACAACAAACCAACAGGTCATACTTGGCCCTCACCAATCAACTGTAATAGAAAAGAGGAAAATAGAACCAAGAACTCATCGATCACGTTCACGGTCTCCAGTACAAAGCAAAAAGCTGCACAATCATAGTGAGTTCTCAAACGACAGCCAAGAACTGCATATGGAACTCGGAAATCAAAATGAGACAGACAAACCTCAGATCTATAATTTCCTACTATCAAACTTCGACACCAGATTTCAAAACACCAAGCAGATATTCTTTCAGCTGACTAAGTACATACCTCGAGCAGCAATAACTGAAATCATACCAACTAGGAACGGCTACATTATGAAATCTTCAGATCCGAATCTGATGAAAACTATTAGGGACAAGTGCTCCTTTGAAATATTCGGAAAAAAACACTAAAATCACACAGCTTGACAAACGTGAACCGAATCAAATGCCGCCTCCTAGATCACCACCAGCTCTTTCCGTGGTAATCCGTGGCGTCCTACCATCGCACACAGATGATGAGATACAGAATGAACTACAACTTGAAGGGTATTCTATCATCAAATGTATCCGTATCATGTGCAAAGAAGGTCCAACCTACATGGTAAGGGTAGTAACAAAATCTCAAGAGACAATCGACGAGTTACTAAGATATACTGGAAAAGACACCGTAACCATCGCAAATAACTCAAACAACCTATACGTTGCGAGAAGTGCAAAACGAACGATGAACACACAACAGCTAAATGAACGAAACAACCGAAATGCTCACAGTGCAATGAACCAGACCCAACTTACAGCTACAAGGGTAAGGCAAAACCAGCACCTGAAGAACAAAAACCACATCTTGTAGTACCAGTAAGAACAGCGGAAAAGACAGATCAAATTACATCCACATCAGCTCAACCCACTTCAATATACCAACCACTGACAATAGAACAAATGCTTGGCTTCATAACCATGGCATTACAAAATATCCATCTGTTTTTAAGACCTCATATACTGCAACAAGTACAATACGCAGCTAAATCCATACTACAAGTCAACTTCAATGCTACATACTCTGGTCCGTACGTTCACTTTCGTGCATCACATTATAAAACCCAAGCATAGAGTCAAACAAAACAGCAATAGCATTGTATGTTACTTTGTAATGGGTATTGCTTTATATCAAACAACTTCCGCAACTACATCATCATGGCAGACATAAATTACCACAGCAGAACAGACGAATAGAAAACTCGATTCAACACATTCATCACGACAAACACCACTGGTGAAATTCATAAACTGTCTCGCCGCACAAGACCTGTAAGCAACATCAGCCCAGATATAGTTATAACATCTACAAATCTAACCAACCGCTGCCAACTGGAAGTCCTAGACACAATCGGAAGCGATCACGACCCTATAAAGCTCACACTACAATGCCACAATCAAACCAACAATAGACAGCAGCAATTCATCCGTACTATTCCTAGATTTGATTAGGCCAACTGGACAAAATACCGCACCACAATAGAAGAAAAGATAGAAAACTTAAATGAACCAGAAAACGAGGATGAATTATACACGACTATAGAGAAAATGACAGCGGCTATTAAGAACGCAGCTAAGGAACACATACCAACAACCACATCCACTACAAACAAACCGAAACTTCCACCTCAATACCCACCAATGCTAAAGAGATCTTAACAGTTATACAAGGAATACCTCAGAACAGGAAATCTAGAAGCCCTACGGCACCACAGACGAATACAGAGGACAATCTCAAACTACCTGAAAGCTTACAAACTCAGAAACTGGATCAAAGCTTGCAACTCCCTAGGTGAGACCAGCTACCCGACCAAATTCTGGAAGCGCTTTAAGATTCTAGCAGGACAGTATAATATCCTTTACTACAAACCAACGCAGCTCTCACCACCGACGAAGAAAAAGCCGATGCTTTCGCTGAATACTTGCAAGAAGTTTTCACTCCACCTCCACGGCACAATCCATATCAACATCCAGTGGACCAACTAAACCCAGACTCGCATATAGTCCAACCAAATATCAGTCATACCATACCAGATACTAACCCTCTTACAGTAGAAATTACCACAGAAGACATCAATAGATCCATAAAGAACAAACGAAACTCAGCACCAGGTATCGACAATAAAAGTTACCGACACATCAAAGAAGCTCCTGCCTCGTTCATCAATCTACTGGGAACCAACTACACGTTTATACTACGAACAGGTTTCATACCGATGGACTGGAAAATATCAAAAACAGTTATGTTTCCGAAACCAAATAAACCGACCAACTCTGTCTCTTCATATCGGCCATTACAACTCACGACAGCATTCAGCAAAATACTGGAACGGTTACTGGTCTACAGGTTACACCCACATATTACTGAACGTAATTTACTACCGATACAATAAGCTGGCTTCCGACCGAACTTCAGGATCAATGATCAAAAAACAAAGTGAAATAAAGTGCAGAATTTTTAACAATTTTGAGGTTTGAATCAAATGTAAGCTTTAAAATTCACCTTCCAGTTCTTGCGATAATATGCTCTTATGATGTACATCCAAACCAAAGTGTCGGACCTTGAAGTTTAAGAAACTATTTGGTTGGTAAAGTTTACCTATGTGTATGCTGAAGGATGAATATGCAAACCTGTGTATCCACTATGGATTTCAATGTATTAAATAGCTTTGAATTTTATCTAAGGCCTTTAGGCAACTTTGGATCAGACCGAATGGATTATAATGGGAGAACTGGTGTAATGAAAGTGGGAGGACACAAAAGAACCCTGAGGAAAACCACGCACACAGTTTTCGTTCACCACGAAGTCCACATGGCACGAGCCGAGATCGAATCGGAGACCCCACGGACGAGAGGTGAGCGCTCTACCACTGAGCGACACTGGCTCCGAAATAGCTCACATACTTTATGAAATGTATTGTCATAAGATGTTCCCAAATTGACAGTACAATTTTGAGAGCTGAAAACTCTTAACTGAAATGAACTCAAATATATCAGAAAACTTAAATCGTGGAACACTTCGTTTGGGAGATGTAGCGCGGAAAAAGAATTTGCTGTTATTCAGGAAGGAAGGAAAGTACAGACGCCATCTTAGAAGGAAAGGTGATACGTAAAAATATTGCAAATCGTTTCTTTTTCGAACTTAATTACGGTGTATACACCTCTGAAACCATTCATCGTGTACCGACGAAAGTAACGTAGAAGTTTCCTACTCGTTCACTTTCTTTTGTAAAATATACCACAAGTAATCCCTTTCCTTTACAAAAGTATTACAATTTGTTGTCATTGTCCACTTTCCATGGCTACCTTCCGTAGCAAACACCACATATTCGTGAATTTTACTTTAGTGTTTACTGGCTAAGGGATTTGAAAAGGAAAAACAAACTTAGTGGCTGTATCAGTGCCGCAAGTTGTTTAAATATTTTTTTTATTTAAATAAAAGAATCGATTTAAATAAAAAAAAAATATTTTTTAAAAAATCATGATTCCATTTTTCAATCCTGGTTCATGGACACATTCATGTCGGGGAGGAATCTTTTACCAAGAAAATCAAAACAAACACTCACAAATCTCACCTGGACAATTCACAAGACATGCAAATTTCAAATAGCACTAAGTGAATTTATAGTACAAAGATCTAATCAATGTACAAAAAAAGTATAATTCTAAATTACTTTACGATATTAAAACATGACACTCCACAGATGTAATATAGTACGAAGACCAACTCAATCTCCAGAATACAGACTACAACATGGTCACTTCAGGTTTAGGAAGTGGAACATTATGCGACTCCATCAAGAAGAAATCATGACAACATACATAATGATATAACCCATCCAAATTCACCTTCACACTTAATTATTACCAATATAACTTAATCATATTCTGGCTTGAATCCACTTCTACTCTAAATCTTTATGGTCAGACAACAAACTTCAAAAAATTCAAACTATCTTAGGTAGGTTTCGTGGATGTTTGCTCGGAAAAGGGGGTTCTTGTTGCGGGTACGATTTGGAGAATCACTTAATGTATATTACAAAAAAAATTATCCCACGTATTATTAAAATCAAAGGAGGAAAGTGGCCTAAATCGGCTAGGAGTCCAGCCTGGGTGGCCCTGCGTTCTGGTGTATCGGAATCCCTAAATATCAAAATTCCGTTGTGTAGAAATTTCGGAACATCAGAATTCTGAACCATGGTACCCTTTCTCTTACGTTACCCAAATATGCTCTTTTCTAACTTTTTATGAGTCTGTTTCCCCCATTCTCTTTTTCTTATCGATGTATTCCCAAACAAAACAAATCTTCATTTTAAAAATTATATTCATCCGTTTGCAAGATATCACATGTGTGGATTTCAAACTGAAACACTTACCGGTACTTTTTTTCTCTTTATTTAATCCTGTTTACCATTGGTAATATAAGCCGACCTGGTAGCCGTGCGGTCTAGGGCGTTAGGCCAACGACTCGAAGGTCCCGGGTTCGAATCCCGGCAGGGGCATGGATGTTTATGGATTTTAACTAGGTGTATATGGTCGAATCGTGACAGGTCGAAGTCAAAAGTTGCTAAAACTGGCCCATATAAAATAAAGTTTACCAAAGGTTTTTTTTTAATATAAGTAAAAATTAACAAATAAAAGTTTTTACTTTCACAAAATGCAGGACTCTATTTATTATTAACTGCACTCTTATGTGCAACTTTTTGAGGCACACACTTCTTAAGCATTACACACACTAAATCAAAAGAGCGAAATATTCTTTCTTCTTAGAGCGGAAAGAGGGACTACTCTTTTTTAGAGCGAAGTTTTTAATCGAAGAGAGTGGTTTTCAACGAAACGCTCTCGCTCTTCGGATGAAAAATGCGCTCTTTCTAAATGGAATTCCGATGCTTTTGGGTGTAATTTATTCTTCAAACTTGAAAGAGTGCTTTCCCATTTTCTTTAGAGTGATTCACAATGCATCATGGGTACTAATCACGTTTGTTCTCCGCCATTTGTTACAGCGAAGGTTATCGAAAGACCGTGAAATTTATCGCGTTGCGTTACAAATGACAACAAAAAAAACCTGAAAAACTATTTTTCTCCTCGATTCGAGGAATATATATCCTTAGAAATATATTATTGTTTCATTTAGAAAGAAACATTCGAAAACGGCTAACACATGTACTCTTCAAGAGTCCTAATTTTGTATTCTCTAATTTTTGGCTAAATCCTTGATTGTACTCGTTTCGATATATATTTTTTTCTTATTTGACTCGTTTCTTACTATTTCTAAGCTCCAAATTCAGGAAGTATAGATAAACAGTAAGGATAGAGTAATCTTTTATGTAGAGGTGGGGGGAAAAGAACCTATATAAGTTTCACTATAAAAACACCGGGCTCCAAGTCTCACGCCATACTGTGAAAATATATACAGATACAGAAACTGCAACAAAAGAATATTTTATGTTATATGCATATTTCAAGAGTTGTATAAATTCATAATATAAACAAACAACTACATGTATGTATCTTCTAATGAGTCTGTTGCAATAAGGCTCTGAGAAGTATTATTTCAAGTTGTATCATAACGTAGTCATGTCCCGCGGCTCCTACCGCGCTTTTTTCAAAGTATAGTAATAGCTATCGGCAGGTAACAGTATGGGGGGGTCATTTGAAATTTTGAATTTTAAAATAGGGTAGTAACGCATACAACCATAGTATGTTTCGATTGTGTCGAATATGTATACTCAGAGTTTGGTGCGGATACGTTCAACTGAATGGACGTAATTTTTAATACTGTACATAATTTTTAAAATTGATTAACAATCCTGTCAACTGTAGGACCTGAAGTACCGCTTCCCACTGTCCCAGTACGTAAATAACAAGTTTGATGCTCGTATGTTCAATTGAAAATTTTATTTTTAAATTGGTTGGCAACACTGACAACTGTAGCGCCGGTAGTACCTACATGGACTGTCCCAGTGCCTAATGCATATGTGTGTCAAATTTAGTGTAAATCAATGCGGATACGTCCAACGGTAACAAATATGAAATACAGCAATTTTAAAATTACGTTGGCAACACTGATAAATTGGGCGCCTCGTGTGCTTGTATGACCTGTCTCAGTACTTAATACACATGTATGCAAAAATTAGTGTAAATCCATAGACACGTGTAGATTTCTATTAATAAAGACATTTCTGTAAGTTAAATTTTAAAATAGGTTGGTAATACTGACAACTGGAATGCTTGAGGTTGTTGACTCCTAAAACTTTCTCCCATTGGGTTGAATGATGTTTATGCTAAGTTTGGGTAGCATACAGTATGGAAGAAATGTGAAAAATGTATTTTAAAAAAAACAGTTGGCAACACTGAGAACTGGACCTCACATTTTTCAAAAATAGTTGGGATTTTACAGGTCTATATGGTTTAATTTATGGTGTATTTCTTCTTACTTTCCTATATAAAAGTAATTCTTACTTAAAGAGATATTAGCAGTGTTACAAGTTGCTATCTTGAAAAAATACGAAATTTAAAAAAAAACGAAGGTTTAAGTTTTTTTTAAAAAAAACATGACTTTGTGGGAAAAAACGAAGTTTTTTTCTATTTACAACACTACTGGCACCTTCCTTTTATTTACTAC
>JAGDQP010064318.1:0-11588 GCA_022664845.1 Lepisma saccharinum
ACCCTTTATTAATTCGTTCCAACTTCGTCTTCATTCGTTTCTTTCCAACTTTGCTCCCTTGTTTCTAAACCTGTTCGGTCTTTCAGTTTTTATTGAATGTTGTTTCCAACTCAGTTGTTTTCCTACATTTTGTTGGCAACCGTGTCTTGTTCCTTTATTTCCATACACTTGGTTAGCAACTCTGTCTTGTTCCTATATTTCCATACACTTGGTTAGCAACCCTGTCTTGTTCCTTTATTTCCATACACTTGATTAGCAGCCCTGTCTTTTTCCTTTCTTTCCATCCATTTGGTTAGCAATCCTGTTTCGTTCTTCTTTCCTCATCTTCTAGAGGATTGACCTTTCCAGGTGCCATCTCGAAATTCAGTCTTTTCTGCAATAACGATTATGTAATACCTTTTTCCCAACTGTCATAACCTTGTTCAATCAGCCTCCTTGACGTCACCTATAATCTTGTTCAAACTGGACTTTGCTATTATGAAATCGGAATTTCTACTTCATCACCAACTATGATGACGCCATCTTACTTTTCAGTGTTTGTTCTATTAAAGCATTATGCAATCCTTCCAAATTTCCCCACAATCTTGAACAATCAACACTGCTGACGTCACCACCTACCACTTTCGAAAACACTGAACTACCACACTCCATGGCGGCCAGCATAATACCTTTTCCCATTTCACTCATAGCCTTTTTCAATCACCCCGCTGACGTCAGCAGCCACCTCCAACCACAAACTACTTGCGAAACCACTCGACTACGTGGCCACATGGCGGCCATCCTGGAATTCATTATTTTCTCCAATAACTATTGCATAATACCTTTTCCCACCTATATTTCACTCATAGCATTGTTCATTCACCCCCGCTGACGTCAGCAACCACCTCCAAGCACAAACTACTTGCGAAACCACTCGACTACGTGGCCACATGGCGGCCATCTTGAAATTCATTATTTTCTCCAATAACGATTGCGTAATACCTTTTCCCACCCACATTTCACTCATAGCCTTGTTCAATCACCCCCGCTGACGTCAGCAGCCACATCTACGCCATCAACTACTTGCGAAACCACTCGACGACGTGGTCACATGGCGGCCATCTTGAAATTAAGACAAACCCGACCAATATCTACTCAGCGCATATCAATAAATGTTGTTGCGGACGTTTAAAGAAAAATGTAATATCTCTGCACTCGTTTACCATATAACATTGAAACAAAACCATTTTTTTCCCTAAAGTCTACTTGATAATTCTAGGCCTCTGCATGAAAAGCTTAAAACGCACTCAAACTGGTCAAAAGAGTATCCAAACATGATTCTCAAAACAGAAACAATTGCAGTTTTTATGGTTCTTTTTCGCACCGAAGGGATTGAATGTCAAAATTGATTTTTTCTACACCATTACATATCAAAGCATATTTAACGTATACAAAATATGAAGACTTATATTTTATTCCTTAAATGTTTATACAACCTTCCATTTCCATAAACTGAGGATTTTGGGTTTTCAAAAATGTATATCAAATTAAGGAAGCAAATATCAGCCTTCGTATACGTTAAACATACTTTGATACGTAATAGTGTGCAAAAAATCAACACTGACATTCAATCCCTTCTAGTACGAAAAATACGAAAATACAATATGAAAAAGCACTCTGAAAACTGCAATTGTTTCTATTGAAACGGCCCCAACTCAAGATCACCAAGACCACACACACAATTCCTGACTAGGTGAAGTCAAAACTGCGACACTAAAAACAATCTAGGAATATAAATAGGGTCGCCAGAAGCCTAGAGTACCCACGCAACGCATCTAACTAAACTCTAGCTCCAAACATTTTCTACACCCCAGACGAGCGGCGCAGAAATGTCTTCCAGATTTAAGAATTTCTTTGAAAGAGGATTCCAGATCCTTGTGATCGCTGCTAAAAACAGTAATTTAGTACGAGAGAGAAAATACCGATAAGACGACACCTCCAATATTTTTAATTAGATCGTCGGTTCATGCTATGAAATACCAGCTGGTTCAGATTAGCGATAGATTAAGAAAGGAAAATGCAAAGCCATACTTGATAATAATCTCAAACGATCATACGCATATCAATTCATATGTGATTCATACTGCGTCTTTACTCACTTCGAAGTCTACAGTGTGGCAAAAGACCATGTCTTACCTTTACCTTAGTAGGACCCACACCTGTAGTCTGGAATCGCAATTCCTGAAATAAAGACGACGAACACAACGAATGGCGGTCGCAACTCAACCTAAACGTCGTGTCTTAACGCAAAATGCAAATAATATAAATTCACCTAAATCACATACTGTAGTCACTTCATATGTCAATGCAGAATAAGCAGTAATTCAATATATAGTTCCTTTCCCAAGTTATCACATCTCAGCTGGCGAAAGAATCCTACCATTGGCCTACGGGTTTATGAAGCAACCTGATCTAATTAAAAACGCATCACCCGAAACGATAAGTTTACCGAAACAGAAAAATAATTTAGTATCGATTGCTGTCAAACTTCACGTAATGATTCGTAGTTAAATTCAGATGAATATCATGGCAAACATTAAATAAATCACTGAACATCATAAATATTATTATACACTGTCTATGGATTATCAACTAATGCCTTAATTCGTATCTAGTTAACTGAGAGGTTTTCTATACTATGTTCATTGAACAGAAACACAAGATCGTTCGAAGAAATATAAAATTTTCAAAATTTCAGTTTATTCATTTGAATGTACATAAGCTTTCGGAGTTGATAATTTCATAATATCTGAACAGAATTACTATTGTGCTGTAGGAAGAAAACAAATTTGTATCGTCTATCTTTTACACATTGTGAATTAATTAAGCCGAAACGAAAGTTGGTTTGTCAGATATAAATGTCCATAATTTCTATAATAATTAACGCATTTCACTTAAATTTTCAGTAGATAGTCCGAAAACATTGGTATTCAATTTAGAAAATGTTTTACTACATAATTTCTTACAGAAATGAAGTTATTGTCCAAAACATACCTCGACGAAAGAAACCAGTTGGCCTTATAATAATGGTGACGTCATGACAGATTATTACTACATTATACAAATGAGGCTCTGAATAAATCTTGAATATTCAAAAATAATGTTATAAATGTGACTATTTAACGGAGAATAGTGGCTGGAGTTGAAACCAAGATTAACTAAGCATGTCGAAGTATCAAATTTTACAATTAGTCAAAATTTATCGGAAAAGAGTACGCAAGAATGGTTGAACAAACATGTCGCTAATTTGACTAATAATGGTGATATACGGTAGCTGTTAACATTGCTAACCGGGAATTTTAAATAGATTCGAAAACTGGAGACTAACAATTTGGCATTTGATTATTGGAATCTAACGATCCGATATTTGAAATGCAGAAATTCGGTCAATAGCGGCCCCAAACTGAATTTAGAAAATAATACCCATTATGACAAATAATCTCAAAACAAAATAATGATAATTTTGATGACGAGAAAATTTCAAAATAAACTTGTTGAGATCAACTTTCTTGTTAGCACTTGTATCGGTATTATTCTTGTTACGACTATTAATATATATCACCGGAATAGACGTAATCAGTCCAAATATTCTTCAATATACTAAATTTGGCATTTATAATTACCACATGTAGATAGGGCTCTGGAAAAGCAAAATGACTGGAAGCCCAGACACCCGTCCTTCTGGTCGATAAAATTGGAACTGAAAACTAACATGGCGGGGAGAGCAGTTCTCCCATCAAACGGAGAAGAAGGCTGATTCACACCAATCAGCAAGAAACACGGAACCAAGCATTGACTAGGATCCAAAGAAAAACCAGCACTAGATCCAAGTCAATGCTGCGTGACTAACGAAATCTTGGATAGATACGACTGAAAACAAAGCAAAAATAAAACGAAACACTCTCAAAGCGTGACTAAAACCAAACAAAGAGAATGAGCTAAGGAGAGCACTAAAGGAAACAACGTACTAAGAAAATTAAAGGGGAAGAAAATAAATGAAAATGGAACAGCAACTAAGCTGTTACACTATTTCAACAATCATAGTTGGATGCTATTTTGACCAGTTCGAGTACGTTTTAGGCTTTTCATGCAGAGGGCTAAAATTATGAAGCAGACTTTAGGGAAAAACTTTGTTTTTATTTGAATGGTCTATGATAAACGAGTCCAGAGATATTATATTTTCTGCGTCTGCCAATAAGCGTCTGCAAGCACATTTATTGGTTTGCGCTCTAATACAAAAGTAGTCGCATTAATTAATTAGTTGGGTTAGATATAAAATAATACACGTTTTGAATTATTCTTATACAAGGGATATAAACATTAAAATATTGAAAAAATTGAAAGACTGGACGATTTCACATAGATTTCACCCTAATTACAGTTGCATTTTTGACCAGTGTTAGAAGCAAATACAAAATATTTTTTTTTCTTTTCTATGCTCATTTCGCTGCGTACTTCCCCAAATTAGGAAATGGGGATCAAAGTTATCATAAATGTTTGTATTGCATTTTTTCGCATTTTTTGCACAATTATGTTGCAAATGAGGAACAAATTACATATTTAAAAAGACCATTACAATAGCTTTAGTTTGACACCTATTTCAACCTCGTACCTCTACTATTTACGGAGATATTCATTATTTTCGGTCTTGAGGCAGAGTAGCAAATTATCCGAGATGGCGGCTAATCCCTAAATTTTGAACCCCTGTAAAACAGAAACTATGCAATTTTTAAAAAAAATAATCTTTGGGGAATCTCAGTTTCCCATTCGGCCCAAACATACTGCCAAGTTTAATCAAAATCAAGAAAGTAATGGCAAAACATTTTTTTTTTCATTTTTGGTCGTTTTAACATGGAATTACCCATTAGTTAAATCGAGCTCATAATTTATTAGGTTTTCATGTAACACTCTCTTTATTGACAGGATGAAGATATATTTTACCTTTTTTGTAAAAAAAATATATATATATATATATATGGTCATATCTAGTACTAACATGGGTTTCACTGTTTCCTTGTTGTCCCGCCTCCAAGTCCTATATGTCGTGCAAAGTGTCTTTCAACTCCGTCAGGTCCATAGAGGTTTCTGTTTCAAGTATGGCCACGCAGTACTAATAATTACAGGCTTTACAAGATCGCATTTTAGATAACACCCGGTTTAGTATTTAGAAGTACAAGTCCACTTAGTGCAATAATAACACTGCTACGAAGATTTCCACTTTTCACAAAGTGGTTTCTGGAACTGCAACCTACAGTTCGGATCCCAGGATAGTAGGGCCACAACTATTATGAACTCTATAGGCAGTGCTTATGTTCTCTACTGGCAGGGCTTCTTGAATAGTTATCTCTTTGCAATCTTCGTGATAAACTCCTCGCATTTCTGAGGGAAATGTACGGGATACGTACAGTGGAGATGGATACACTACACTCGTCAATAAGACAACAAACAGATGCAGAGGGAGACAATATTAAATTGGAGAACCTGTAAGCTGTTGTAAATGGAAGGTTCGGGCCCCAACCCTTGCCCAAGGCTGAGAAACATACATAATTTATTTCGAATGCAAATTACGTATCTCTTTTATTATTTACAAAATAATTTGCCTCGATCTTTTGTATTTAGAGTTTTCTTAATCTAAAACTAAAAATTGCTATGTCAAATTAGTAATTTCAGGTGTATATAATATTGAAAGTTTTGTAGCTAATGTGGGTTTTACTCGAAAATGATAACTACTATCAAAATGAAAATGTATAGCTACAAAGAATTTCACAATAAACACTTCGTCTGAATAAGATTTCCTCTATACCCTCTCATTTCCAAGGAAAATGTACAACTATATTGACATATCTTCGTTCTTGGAGGCCGTATTGAGTTTTTTTTACAAAAAAAAAAGGAACTATCAAAAATATTTAAATTAGGAATTTTCTTCATTATTATGTACTGAACATTTTTTATCAAACAAATGGGCGGGCGCTACATTTAATACTGCATTTGAGCGTTCGGACACATATTTCGGTATCAAAGTCAATTTCACACTTTGCATCATAAGGAAGAGATTAAGCCATCTGGCATCTACTTTACAGTGAAAGCGAGCGATACAGTTTTCTTTACATATTCCTTCCCTATTATTTGGTACTAGTATGGATCATAACCGGAAATACCTTTCCTTGATAAAAAAAAAATTAGGTTGTAAAGGACTGTCGTTCTTTTCAAATGTTTTATTTTCATCTGTCTTCATTTCAAAAAACATAAGGATATTATTTAAATAAGGCGTTTTCAATATTAACATATTAGGGAAATTGATTTCTTTATCCTTGGTCTCTAGTTCAGTAGTGGTTTTAGATCTTTTCTTTGATGGCAAACTTGAGCTAAGTAAACTTTACGATAGCATTGCCTACAGAATAACTCCTTAGCAATACAATTTGAAAACTTTTTGTATGGCTGCCACAACGGAAACATTTCTTAATTGGTTCTTGTTGACTTTTACTATGAATTGTTTAGTGTTAATATTTTACCGAACAATTGATATTGTTTTTAATATTTGTATACACATCCTTATACGTTGAACTTCCTTGAAAGCATTTCGCATTTTTTCCCAGCTACTTTTCGACAACGATGATGTCCAGAGCTTTCTATAATGTTAAACTGGGATTAACTCATAACCTTTTTCTTGTGTCATTTTCCTATTACCAGTTGGCCCTTCAAAGGTTCTTCCAAATGATCCTAAAAATTATACTTCATAACTTGATAACGGAGTTTAATAACAACATCCTGGAAATATTGAAGTTCTGCTTGTTTGAATGAAAAGGACTTGTACCTCTCTACAATAACATTAACGTTAGTGGTAAAGTGATCCAGCAAACGTTGTTTGAAAGATGCAAACGATGCTCTAACTTTCTCTGGTGCAAAAATGTCACGAACAAGTGTGTACAATTCGTGCCCAATAAATATAAAAAGTGAATGCATTAAGTTCTTTAACTTTATAACTTTAACTTCATAGACCTTCTTTAACTTGCAATAATTGTTTGATACGTTCTACTCTATATGTTTTATGTGTTGTATAAATATTTGTGTTTTGAGCAAGTCCGCTTTGGTTATTTGATTATAATTTACCACAATAGATGGCGCAGGTGTGCACTCAGCGGAGCGGGCTGAGTCATTGACTTCGGGGACCGTGTCCTCTTCAGTGTGTTCCGCGGAGAATCTATAAACTTCAGTGCGCGCGTGGGTGTGTTCCAAGTGTCATTGCCCTTGTGTATGTCATCTTATTGACTGTGCACAGAAAATTAACATTTTGAATTGTGAACAATGTTCCTTTTCTGATTTATGTATATATGACTTTGTAAATAGTTCCTCTTCATATATTAAATATTACACTATCTACTCAAGTTAAATTAATTTTGCAGCGATCTACAAACAAACATTTTTTGGTCCTAACCGGCCGGATCATGCTTCTCGGCGGCAAAAGTGGTGGTGATTTCTGAGGAACTTGTCCTTGGGTACAGCAGTGTTAATACAACTGTTGCAACTTATTCATCGGATGTCGTAAAAATGAGTGTGTGTGTGGCTGGTGACATTATAAACAATTAAAACTCGTTTTTGACTCTTAAAGAGGCCCCCCCCCCCCCTTGTGACATATTTGCTCCTGTGAACAGGTTTCAAAAAACGTGGCTCTTTGTATGGAAGAGATACACACAATACTTCAGGGCTCTATTATATGTCTTCTTGTGACTTTTTACGTGTAGTCGTGGTAATCTACGTGCCCTTTCATCATGCAGCACATTCATGTCAAAAAGACTGTATTGAAAGGAGAAATTATAAGAGTGCACAACAAAGTTAATTCCCGCGGTGAAGTAACGGATTTCAATGCATTGTGTACTTTCAGTGTGTACATTGAAAAGTGTAGAGCTCAAAGGCAAGTGCAATGAGCTACTTATTGAACTTGCAAGTTCAAACGATTAGACAGTGTTTCAATCTTTGGATGTCGAGATAAGTGAAATGCAAGATAAACTCGAATCTACATGATGTTTATTGCAAATTTTACAAGAGGAAACAAGTGTTGCAAATGGTAGTGGTTCCCAGTCACGGTCAGCGCTTAAAACTGACGTCAAACTACCTAAGTTGGAGTTGCCGACTTTCAATGGTGACATCCAAGAGCGGTTATCATTTTGTGATTTATTTAGTGCTGCGGTGCATAACAATAAATCGTTTACAGATACTCAGAAATTGCAGTAGCTGAAATCTTCCTTGGTTGGTGAATCAGCCAAGCTTATTCAGTCAATTTGTGTAACAGAGGAAAACTATGATGGTGCGTGGGGTCTCTTGAAAAATAGGTACGAAGATAAACGTGAAATAGTGAATCTTACGTTACGGAGACTTTTTGCTGTGCCATCGATCCGTGAACAATCAGCGTCTGCATTGCGTAAACTATTAGATACAACACCATAATGTTTTCGGGTATTACGAGTGTTAAAAGTGCCGGTCGAACATTGGGACGTAATACTTGTACATATATTATGTCAGAAAAACTCGATTCAGAAACTAGGCGACAATGGGAGTTATCGTTGTCCGGTAATAAACTGCCTTCATTTGAAATGTTGACGAATTTCTTAAATCAGCGTGCAAAGGCGTTAGCAGCAGCAGCATCATGCAGTAGTAAGAACGTTGAATTTAATCATAAAAGTGCTGAATTATCTAACAGCAAATATTTCGCGAGTAATAAGGTGAACTATAATCAGAGATTTACATATACTCACGTTAGTACACATGATGCTCAAACCTGTGTAAAGTGAGGTCAATCTCAACCATTGCCTCAGTGCAGAGACTTTATTGCAATGGATCCAAAACAAAGGCACAAACTTGTGAAAAACAATTCATTGTGTTTCAATTGCTTAAGAGGTGGTTGCTCAATAAGTAATTGTAAGTCCAGAAATTGCTGTAAATACAAGAAGAAACATAACACGTTGTTGCATTTCGAACACAAAAATGATAAACAATCGGAACGTGAACAAATTTCGCTTCAAACAGTGACGTCAAATTTAACATCACATGACAGTCAGATTTTATTATCAATAGCTGTAGTTTTTGTGAAGGACAGGTTTGACAACTACCAACCTTTTCGTACTCTATTGGACAGTACAAGCGAGGCTTCATTTGTTACTGAAATTTGCGTACCGAAAGTAGGCCTATGTAAAGAAAAAACAGATGTGAACATTTTAGGGATTACATAGTGTGGTGTTGGACAGTCTCATGCTATGGTTGAAACTCAGTTTAAAGCAAAACATAGCACAAACGTCATTATGTCAACAAAGGCGGTAGTGCTGCCAGAAGTTACGTGCAACATACCAAAAAGTAATGTGACTAACATCAATCAATGGTCGCATATTAAGGGATTGGAGTAAGCTGATCCCAGCTTCCATAGACCAGGGCATGTTCACATGTTGTTGACATATCCAGATGTCTTTGCAGACCTTATGTGTGGTGGCAAGTGTACGGGCCCTCGAGATACACCAGCAGCCCTGGAAACTGTTTGGATGGGTGTTGTCGGGAGCTGTTAAAAACAGTGTAGACTCTTCGTCAAGTGTGATGTCATGTGTTGTGTTGTGTGACGTTGACACAACGTTACGAAAGTTCTGGAAAATTGAAGAGCTTCCAGCTGTGAAATACTTAACACCAGAAGAGAAAGAATGTAAGGATCATTTTGCTTCAACCCATGATCGTGACAGTGATGGCCGATACATTGTGAATTTGCCGTTTGGGAAATCAAGAGGTTAAGCAGTGAAAAGACTTCTCAATATAGAAAACAAATTAAGCAAGGCACCAGCACTTCGTGAACAATATCAAGAATTTATGACTGAATATTTAACACTTGGACATATGGAGCGTATCCCCCTCAAAAGAATTAAATAGACAAGCTGAAAGTGTGTGTTGCCTCCCCTATCATTTTGTGTTAAAGGACAGCTCCACTACCAAACTTGTGTTGTTTTTGATGCTAGTGAAAAGACATCCAGTGGTGTCTCTCAATCACAAGTTATTAGTTGGCCCTAAACTTCAATATGACATCATTCCTCTATTAATTTGGTTCAGAACTCATCAAATGGCATTATGTGCGGATGTAGCAAAAATATACCGACAAGTTCATGTGTGTCAGGAAGATGCAAATTACCAAAGAATTGTTTGGCAAGAAAATTCAAGTGAGCAGATTAGTGATTTCAGACTTGTAACCGTCACCTATGGTACTGTTAGTGCCCCTTATTTAGCGACGAGAGTTCTACAACAAATCGCAATTGACGAAGGTGAGGTTTATCCCTTGGCTGCACGTGTGGTTGAGCGTGACTTTTATGTTGACGATTATGTATCCGGAGCAAGTTCAGCGGAAGAAGCAGTAGAGGTATGTGTTCAATTGAACGAACTACTTCGAAAAGGTTATTTGATTTTAATTTGCCACAATAGTTGGCGCAGGTGTGCACTCAGCGGCGCGGGCTGAGTCATTGACCTCGGGGACCGTGTCCTCTTCAGTTTATGTTGCGGAGAATCTAGAAACTTCAGTGCATGCATGTATGTGTCAAGTGTCATTGCCCTTGTGTATGTCATCTTACTGACTGTGCGCAGAAAATTAACATTTTGAATCATATATTAAATATTACAGTATACAGTCCATGCAAGTTTAATTTTGCAGCCACCTACAAACAAACAATAATAATTGAACTGTTCCAAATAAAACTGCGTATCCCTAGTATGATCAAAGCGTTCTAACACAGGCGGTCGAGAAGAAGTCATGGTTGATTTATATATATACGAGTTAACTATTTATCGTTAAATATTTATAACAAATATTTGTATATTTGTCAGTGTATCTTTATCTATTATTCTCTCTTTAAGTTTGGCCCATAGGAATATTATATATAAAACAAGGTGAACATTATCTAAAGTTGACCCGTAGAGAATTACGCATATAAGTAATCTTCAATGAAAACTGTTTCCTGAAACTAAAGAATGTATAGGTATTTATTATAATAAGGTTCAAACAGTAATGAATCAGTTAATAATATATACAAAGTAGGTTCTTTCATTTTTGCTAGGACTTCATATTGTGCAGAACAGACATCATTTCAGAAGTCATATCTTGAGAGCTTAAATCACACTTACTATACATTATCCTTTCAAAGAACTCGTGTACCTCTTATAAACATTTTTCAAGCAGAGTGGGCTATAATTACAAATCAATATACGCCAGAGACATTCGCCATTCATCGCTGTTAATATTTCTTAAAGAAGAACCGTAATATCCAATGTCCTTGTTTATGAAACAATAATCCATTACCAAGATATATATATAAAATTTCAATCTATATTTGCTCCTATCTCAACTATACCAGACCACATGATCCAGATACGAATGGAGCTGGTTGACTCCCTTATTTACAGTTTGCAGCGTGGTTATGTGACGAATATTGCTGTGCGCGATAATCATATCCCATATTAATTCCCGACAGCGAATGTTTCATATATCCTTTGACTAAATTGTTGGTCAAATCATTGGAATACTATTT
>JAGDQP010064319.1:0-11588 GCA_022664845.1 Lepisma saccharinum
ATTAAAAATGGTTTCTTAGCGAAGCAAAAGATTAGATACTGTTTATCGTCAGTGCCGCCTCACGGCCAAAATTGAAACTAAAGTGCTGTTGAAAGTGTGGATCGCCATCAGCGATTATATCTAGCTTCGTTGGACAGTGGAGTTCGGTAACGTCCTTCAATGCGCCACGACGATCTGCGGCTCTGTAGAAGCGGTAGTGCGAGAGTGTGAAGCGACTTGTGTTACAGATATACACTACATTCTACATACACACATATTTCTTCCCTTCATATCTTTTATTCATTATACACCATTTTCCTCTCTTCCCACTCTCTTACTCTTCCTTCCCAACTTCTTGCCCCATATCCGTCCCAACTCTACCGGCATATGACCTTCTACCCTGATTTGACCCTTTATCACTTATTACCCGATTTTGAAATTTTAATCATTTTTGTTTTGCCACTTTCCCTTATTCCGGGTAACACGCTAAATCCGGTTGCGTGAAGACTATATTTAGTACTTTTTACTCAAATGACTACTAATTAACATATTACTTGTATTCACTGGAAGGAAAGGCTTATGGCTGGTTCCATCTCCTCGTGCCGAGGCGAGGAGTCGAATAGAATAGAATATAAATAGCTTCGTTGAAGAAGGAATAGGTGTGTTTGTCTTGCTGTTCATATTATATACTAAGAGAGAGAGTGTGGAGTAACGTTTTTTGATATCTACATGAGGTCAAGAATACAATTCAAAATCCTATTCACGATACTTGTGAAATATTTACTTCCTCGATTACTATCGTCGGTTCAGATTTGGAAATATTCGGGCGAGGTTTGGCTCATTCGCATAACTGACGGTAAGTGGATCCGATTCCTAATATTTCAGAAATTCACGCTTAGAGTAAATTTCTCTAGCGAGAGAAAGTGAGATTGTTTGGATGCCTTCTAATCTTGATTTGATTTATTTTACCTTGTGTATTGTACTGTTTCAGTGCCATGTAGACGATCGAGTGTTCTACCGTGCGGTGAGTGTTTTCTACCTAGCGGTTATTTTGGACAAAGTTATTATCCGATTTATATTTACTAAGTTTCAGAGCTTCGATTGGAAATTCAGGGATATTAGCATTTTATATGAATTTATATTTTATGTAAAACTTTGAGGCATTTCTCATTTTAAGAATAATTCTTTGAATCCCAGGTTAATTATGGGATGGTGCATGGTGGTCACATGGTCATCTGAATCTAAAGCCATTCTTCGGTATATAGCATTTAAAATCGTTCTAATTGTAGTTTTCAATTACATTAAATGTTTGAGGAAGCATATTATACCGTTTTGGGCAATTAAGCGAATTTTTGGTCGTATGGCTGACAACTGGATCCGTGCTCAAGATCCGACCACGAGTTTGCTATTTAGAGAATCTTAATGCATCGAGAGCTATATTAGTTTGAAATTGATAGTATTTGGGTTTAGTTATTGCAGTATCAATTTGGTAAAGACATTTACTGCATGTACTGATTTATGAGTAAAACTGAATTTCATTACGACTGCAGTATTCGAGATCGACTCCTCACCACGTTGTTCGTAATTCGTGCCTTCCGTTTGGCGATTATTTCTTGTTATATTTCTGAATCGTAAGTCATTTCCTATTTCTGGAATCAAGTATAATGATTAAATATTTGCAAGTAGTGAACTAGTGGGATTCAAGTTGGAATTCTTATTTGAGTAATTAAGATTGCCTTTTTTTTGTTGGAATTGATTAATCTGCTAAAGCAGCTTATTGTACGAGTAAATTAGTGTTTGGTCAAAGCGGGAAAGATATAATTGACATTTGAGTTATTTGTAGAAATATCGGAAGTTTGTCGAAGCGATCTATTAAATTTCGTGAGCTTTAGTAATTTTGAATTACATTGCTGTGTGAATGTTGAATTCATTCTGTATCTAAGTTTTATTCATTACATTTTAAAGGAAATTTGAATCAAGAAATTTATTTTACAAATAAATTAAATCTGTAGCTAGTACCTACTCTATAGATGAGATTATTCATTTGGAGGGGCCCTCGTTGGATTATCCCTTTGTTTTAGTACCTTAGTTATGTTAACTTCCTGATTAACCCGTCAGCAAAGATCACTGGTTCAACTGGAGATCTTAATTATTGGGAAATTGACGTGATTCGGGATAATAACAAGAAAGGGTATTGTTACAGAATGAATAACACTTTACTATCACCTTTCATGTTACGAAGACTATTTCCGAAGTAAAGACACCCGTATAGGCCTGATTTCGATAGTAGGATGGCCAAATGGATTTGTGTTAGAGCTATGAAGGCTGCTTTGCTGACTTTTCTCCCATCCCGTCCATGATTCTGCCGGATAATTGACTATATTTCCATAGATTTAGTAAGGTGACATTACTTTTGTGGCTAGGGTCTGCGTTCGTTTATGAGCGGAGTCTAGCAATCGGCCATCTACTGTCCCACCATGATCCAATTGAGTTGGGCATCCACTTCTCAGTCAACGATTGTTCACTTGAAATATCCCGTCACTTCGGCAGCTATCTTAAATCCATACATTGGGCCAACGTCTTTTTCCGCTCAAACGCCGACAATTGGTGGACGCTACTGTCCACCACTTTTAGGCCACCTCTTTAACAACAGCTACCACAATTTCAGACGTATGCATACCAGAATGTGGCGTCATTTTGCTCATGGGCTAAGAATAAACACCGTCTTCAACATCAAGAATTGGAAGATAAAAGAAAAACCTATTTTTGAAACATATTAAACGTCGGATAAACCGTTGAACAGGTAGCCGCATACAACGTTAAATATAACGGTGGAAAAGAGGTTCAAGTGAACGTTAAACGTCAAAAGTGAACAATAAAAGAAACCTATTTTGCAAAATCGCTAATAAACCATTTAATAAAGAGTGAAACATAGTTGAAACAGACAATGAAAATACAATTTAAAACAACACGGAGAAACGTTTTCTTAAAATGTAGCGGTCTGAACAACCATGTACACTTTTTATACAATTAATTTAGAAAGACAAAGATGAAACGTAATCTATGGCATAGTTTAAGATGACTGTTGAAAATATGTCATATTAACGTCCTACCAATGAAATAAAATTTTCGTTGGAATATAGTTTGAAATTCAACGTATTTAGAATATAAGTTTGTCATTGGTCAACTAGCAAGTTTGCTGCGAGATTGTAGCAATTTTGCAGCTGTATAATGCCAAACTTACTGAAAGTTTGAAGACTTGAAATGCCAATATTTCTGCAAGCTTGTTGCAAGTTTAATGTTCTATCTGGGAAATTAATACTTAAAATTATAGAAGGAAAACTGTATTTACCTGAAAGTTAGAGCAATGTCATAGAACCGCCTATTGAAAGCAGATTTACTAGTTCGAGTCAAAACCCTGCTATTGCATCAGTTCTGGCCAATGGTATATTTATATCACACAGTCCCATCCAAGTCCGAAACAATCGGGCCTCAGTTACCTGCTCCAGCCTAAAAAGTTAGTATTGACCCACTAACCAACTTTTCGGGCTGACCCGACCCGATTTTTATGAGACTCGGATCGGGGCAGACTGTGTCGAAGTAAAATAGAGCACGCCACGCCGGGCCAGAATCAGGAGGAATTGCAGGGCTCTATTTTGGGTATTACAAATAAATTTAGAGATGTGACCTACTGTAAAATTGAAATTTGAGATCTAGAAATGGTTGTATCGGAACAGTTTGCGGAGTTGATAGAAGATAACGAGAGATTATGGGAGGTCATCTTTGCAATAATGATAGAATATAATATTGATAGAATATATTGATAGTATTTTTTGAAAAACTATTACAATCAATAACAAGGATCACTGAAAATGCTCGGAATATAAAATTTAAAAGTTTCTTATTCGAGGTATATTTAATAGCACCATGATGAACGGTAGTTTCTTCGAGTGACACTCACAAACGAGTCTGTTAGCGGCACTCAAATATATACAGCTAGTTTCGTATCTAGCAAACCATAAGCCTGATTTTGATGCTTGAACTTGCATTTGAAAGCTCTTTCCCATACTTTGACACAGAAAAAAGGATTAGTAGGACCTCCCTGGGACTCCCTACGGCAGTTCGAAAAAAATAACTATTTCACATTTCTGATTACAGCACTGACCAGGACCATGTAGGAGACCGAAACTTGCGGAATCTTAATCTACGCTTAAATACCTTTCAAACGGTGTATCACAAGTTAAAATCGGCGAAAGAGTTAAAAGTTATGACTTTTTTTTTAGCCGAATCACAGAATTTTCATAAATGATCGAAAAGTTAGCCCCAAATGGTTAGGGTGTCTTCCCAGTTGTTCGATTCCCAATTGTCCGACTACCTGAATTCCTTCCCGATTGGCCGATCATGGCCTCCGCCGGAATGTGACGTGACACATTCTCCAACTTGTCCGATTTCCTCCCCTCCCTCCGCGCCTACAAACTCCATGGCTCATTATCTTACTTTCTCCTAGTTGAGTGTTACTATTCGTATAATAATATCATTGTAGAATAGGGATAATGCCAGTATTTACAAGATTGTACCAGCAGAACATGGATATATTTTTATATTACATATTATAGTATAATAGTAAATAGAGTTTAATTATATATAGTTTGTTTTTGGTCTTGCACGTTCAGAAAAAAATATAACGTTTTTTTCTAAACGAGCTAACTGCAGAAAATTTCGAACGGATTGAAACCAAACTTGGCACAAACATTGGTTGTATAAATATTTTGAATGAGTTCTTCAGCCATAATGAAAAAAAAAAGATGGTTTTTCGAACTTCTCCAAAATTCTTATTTTAAAAGCCTAAAAATGAGTATTTACAATGTCTTATAGTTAAGTGTGAATTGTGAAACTCAGAACTTTTTTTAAATTCGTGATTTCCACAATTATTAACCGGTCGGAACCAAATTTGCCCCCAAAATGAGCTACAATATCTTAATTGAGTGTGAATAGCAGAACGATCGATCAAGAAATTCAAAATGGCGTCCGATCGAGTTTTTCAAATATTCACAATTTCTATAATTATGAACCGATCGGAACCAAACTTGGTACAAAAACGTGAAACAGAGCTGGAAAGGCCTTGCTTGTGGTCTGGCATCCTTGGTTCATATACCAATTCTAAACAGCTAGGGATCTCTGTATTTAACGGAGAGAGGCACATAAGTTTGGCGTCCTAATTTAAACCCTCACTTCTCAATTCCCCATGAATACCTTTAAGGTCAGGCGTTTATCTTAATACAAAAAAAAAAAAACTTTTGTTGTATCTCGGGGAATAATCAGTATTCCGCTGCTAATAGTTGACTATCCACTACTAACAGATTGTATTTTAGAAGGGGCCTGTTAATAGAAGAAAAAGTTAGGGCTCAACAGAGAATATAATCTTCAAATATGAAGTTTGTGACAAATATTAAAACGGCTACAAAGGTTTTGTATTATATTGAAGACAAAAGAATGTTGCTATATATTACAGTGAATTCATGATACTCGTTATCACTTTTTGTAGTAAAGCTAGTTCATCTTTTAGAAATCGTAGCTTTATTTCCATACACAAAAAAATAGTTGATAAGGTTGAGCCTTTAAACACATGGAGAAATACAGTACTTGAATATAGTCCCGAATTTTATCCGCAATTAACAGAAGCTTCTCTGACAGCTTCTTCAGGAATGTTCTGGTGAGGCTTTTCTCTTTCGATCTCTAGACAAATACGAAGTCAATTATGTAAACAAATGACATTAATATTCATAATATAAATTAATTCATACCAGAGGAAAGTTTCACATCAGTATAATGCAAATATTCACAAAATTGTAGAAGCAGAACAAATATGTTCGTATAATACAGGTCGCTGTATAATGTTAATAGTAATAATGATAATGCCCGTATTCGCAACATTCTATAGAACATATATTTATATACTAAATATCATTGTCTTTAATAATAATAATAATTGTGATAATAGTGATAATGGCACTATTCACAAAATTTTAAAAGAAAATATTCGCACCGTAGGTCGTGGCGATACGACTCTTACCCCAAAATATGGAAAGAACAAAATGATTTTTATTTCACCTACCGTTCGGTCCATATTCTAACGCGGCTCCGAAAGGAGCCTTGTCGTCTGTTCTTGGTGCGAAATGCACGTCGTCTGATGAGCCTTGTCATCTATTCTTGGTGCGAAATGCACGTCGTCTGATGAGTCTCGTCATCTTTCCTCGGTGCGAATTGCATGTTGTCTGATCCTATAATCCAATCTTTACTGCAACTTCGTCATATAGCCAAGATGCTTGAGAAGTTTCTCGATGTTATTATTCATCTTATACCGAGCCAACGCTGAGTCAATTCTTATCTCAAGCTCGTCATATTTTGTCTTCCTCCTCTTCGTGTCCATGTGAAGTTTGGCTCTAGCCATGTCGTAATGTTTCGCATCTTCTAACAATATCTTCGCCAGTTCGACTTCGTTTGGGTGACTCTTCCCAATTCTTCTTCCAAGCCTGCTGTGCCACCTTTCTGCGGCATTTGTTATCAGTTCCACATGTCTCTGACTAGATCATTTTCTATCCATTGCTCAACAAAATAATCAATGAACTTTTCCACATCACTTTCTGAGGGGGAGGTCTCCATCACTTTCATCCATCCATCATCAATGCCTGAAGGGGGAAGATATGCTAATGCAGCTATCATTCGTATGTGTTGTCGAACTTCAGCATTGTCCCTTCACCTTCCTCCATATTTTCCGTCACTTTCTCCCGTTGTTCATTATTCAGTCCCTCTGTGCAAACTAACTTCTCACAAAGTAAGAAAACAATTTCCAAATGACATTTAAGCTGATCAAGCTGTCAATAATATATTTTACTTTTTTTTAATTCGCCAGGAGTTTGTTTCTTACAAACAAGATGATTTTGTAGATTTTTTTTTCATTAAAGAACATTTTATCAGTAGTAGAAAAACAGGGAGAAAATTGAATGAAAGAATGAATAAGAGGGAAAATATTTAAAATTTGAATTTTTAGTAAATTTCTTCTACTTAAAACTTGGAATATTTCGACAAATAAATGCTAATAATGGCAAAATTTGAAATACTGACGTAATAAAACTTACCTCCATCATTATTGCTTTCAGGGTCCATATCGCAAAAGGCAGACAATTTTCACTCGGGTCACAAGATGTTCACATCGCACATCCACCTCGATCCGTCTGTGTTTATAGAAATAATTCCTACAGGTACCTGCGGGGAAATGGTAATGTACTTTCTCTTGGCAGGTGGTAGCCGGAGAAGAAGAAATCAGTCGGGAACGGGGGAAGAGAGAAAATCGGACAATTGGGAAGATCTTGGAGAAGACCACACGTGTCACATTCCGTCGGAGGCCATGATCGGCCAATTGGGAAGGAATTCAGGTAGTCGGACAATTGGGAATCGGACAACTGGGCATAAATCATGGTTAATCTCAAGAGGTTCTGGCGGTCAATTGCGGGCCCCAACAAGTTGGATTAAATCGAAGCTTATTTTTTTATAGGAGTTACCGTTTTCGAAATATGGAGCCTACCATGGTCAAAAATCGATCTTTTATATGAAGACTATCCATTTTCTAAATAGGCAGCCTTACAAAATAAGTGATATCAGTACAAAAAAACGTTTGGTGTAAAGGAAAGAGTGACGCAAGACTTCTACTAACAAAATAAGTGATATCCATTTTGCGAGTTATTTTCTTTGTGTCACTATGGCGGAAGGGAGGATACTAAATATCTTAATTTTATTTCAAAGGACAACACTCCCGTCATAGTGACAGAAGGAAAATCACTAGCAAAATGGATATCACTTCTTTTGTGGGTAGAATTCTTGCGTCACTTTTGTCTTTACCCCGAAGAGATTTTGTACTGTCTAAATTACATAGCTTTTCTTAACGTCCTCTCGTTGTTTGCAGTTGAAAGAAAATGGCTTCAAAGTCACTACAGATCGGTAGAGTATGAATGCATGATTGGTTTCATTTCGTACAATATAGTGAAAAAGAAAAGTTGTAAAGTTACTAAACTTCTAATAGTTTTAAAGTTCTTACGATGTGTGTGGTTTTCTATAAATACTTTTCGACTCTTCTATAGATATTTTATAACGGAAAATTATGAAGAGTCTTTAGAAACTTTCTTTTCAGAAGAAAACAAATTTTTGTCTCTGAGGCACATATATGTTATTATTTGCTAAGGTGAAGTTTGCACAAATCTACTAATTAAAGAGTACAAGGAAATCAAGATCAAGGTCCATGTTTGAAAGTTGGGAGGAAACTAGACGTAAAGTTTAATACTTGGTAACGAGTAGACTGTAAGATTTTGAAAATCAGAAATCGAAAATTGATTTTTTGAAAAATCGAAATCAATTTTTATATACTGTATGTCGAAAATCTATTTTTGAAAATTCAAAATCGGTTTCGATATATCGAATATCCAATTTTCGGTTAAAATTGAAATAAGTTTATCTATTAAAATTGGAACAGATTTTTTCGAATTTAAATTTAATTTAATTTTAAGGCCTTTAGGCAACTTTGGATCAGGCCGGATGAATGATGATGGGTAAATTGGTAGAATGAAGAAATGGGAGGAAACGGAAAAATTCTGAGAAAATCTACGCACACGGTGTTTGCCAACCACAAAACTCACTTGGCATGAGCAAGAATCAAACCACGACCCCAAGCACTAGAGGTGAGTGCTCTACCATGGAGTCAGCGGCCCCAATTTTTTCGAAGATTATAATCGAATCAATTGTTTCAATTACAATCAAAACTGATTTTTGTTCGATTACAATTAAAATCGGATATTTGGAGTAAACTATAGTTTTCTATCAACTAAAAGAACAATTTTTATATTTAAAGTAGAATCAATATTCCAGAATAAATTGTGTTAAAGTTTCTCAGGATTAGGTGGGAAATAAAATTAGGACTTTCCATTGAATTTAGGAGTTCACCGTTATTTCTGCTGAAAATATGCTTTAACTGTTAAGCTCAAACTTCTTTCTGAGACACACTAAAAAATGTGACGCCTAAATGGATATGAAAAGTCGTGTTTTTACATTTAAATTAAGTGGAAAATTGTTGTAATGTACATTGTTCATTTTACGCATATTTTACTGAATGTTCGAAAAACATTTTAGTTGTTAATCCATTACATTTCAGATCAATGTTAAAAGTATACACAAACATTCTTGAAGAAAGCCAGGCAACCCAGCTGGATTGAAATTCTCAGTTATTTGACTAATCATATAGTCATGATAGCGCTCACCTTTGGTGCGTGCGGTCCCCGGCTCGTGCCATGTGATCAACCTTGTGGACAAACACAATGTGCGGGTTTTCTCGGGGCTCTTTTCTATTTTCTTCATTCCACCAATTCATCATCCATTTAACTTGAGACAAAGTTCCCTAAAAGCCTTAAATAAAATTCAAATGGAAATGGCTGATCTCAATTCAGTTTTAAGGAATACTAGCAGTAAAAAAACTCTAAATCGGAACTTTTCTACCGGTCGATTTGTTAGAAGTCCAAAGTGTTAAGAACTGGAAAAAACTGCCAGTCAAAGAAATTAGAACGTACATACGGTAATAAATGCCTTGTACGAACTCCGAAGACATAAACTGTTATTCCTACAGATTACGCATTATCATGCCTTACACCACATTTTGAATATTTCTCGATTTGTCATTTAGAGATCGGAATCACCATTGATTAAGAATATTAGGCCCTACCTATTTCTACGGAAATAACCAATAACGATGGCGGCAGATGTAAAATGAATGTTACCAAATAATTTATAAAATTGTATAGGAAACGGTATCTGTAAACATGTGACATATAAACTTGAGTGACTTTTAATTTAGCTAGATTTCGATAAGTTTACGTTCAATATTACTAACTGATATTCAGTTGCAACAGAATTACTTTCAATTATTCCACATTAAAGTTTATTTATATATAAAAGGCAATTTTACGTACGAGTTTCTTTCGAAGTGAACTTTCAATTCGAACTTAGCAATTCTGCTTGAAGCGAGAGCTAGCAACTAGCAACGAAATACAGGAGGCCGGGGCTGGTTGAAACAGTAGCGAAAAATTATGAAGGAAGGGGCCTAGCAACTCTGTCTTCCTAGCGCAGGAGCATTAGTCAACTGTCTTTATTGTGTACGAGTTTCATGGAGGTCGCAGTCATCGTTCACAGTTTATCTTGAAAAATTTGTTTTCGAAGGTGGTGAGTAACTTTTAAGATTTTTTTTTTTTTTTTTTACTATTTCAGAATATCAAAGTTATGGAAATATAAGTAGTATCCAGCAAGTGATTTTAAGTATCGTGTACAATTTGCATTGTTTACACTTTGATTTAACGAATTGTGTGTGTCAGTGTTTGCATTCTTATCATGGGGACAACAAGGGGTTGGTTGAAACACAAATTTTCTAGAACAGGGAGTAGAAATAGTTTAACTGCGTGGGGATGGCGTCCTCTAGTGCCACAAAAGTATTTGAACAATAAAATAGAATTTAGCGGATGCTATATTTCCACCCAAATTATTAATTTTAGTTTTATTTATTGATAGAAAACAAACATCTTAGATTTGAAATAAGAAGTTCCGAATTCAACGTCTTACCTATGTGTAAGGCATGTCTCCCTTTATAAAACTATGGGTGTTTTCTCTCGCCTCTGAGAAAAGAGATTCCTAATAATTATTTGCCATCTTTATTGTACGTAATAGAGCACAAGTTCGAGCTCAGTTTCCAAGCTACAACAGATGATATTAGGAACTAGAACTAAATGTACCACAGCACAAGGTTATCGTAGAAAATCCATACCTTCATTTGATATATCAACATCCATCCTGAAAATCGCAACATCCACTTCCAAATATTGCGATCAAATTACTGCGTTATCTAATTTCACTCACAAAAGTAATGTATTTATCTGAAACGCTACGAAACTCTAGTTTTAAATGTACTATTCATTACAATAGAGAGCATTCTTTTGAGTCTCAAACAAAAAGAATGGTGGATTCTTACAAACTCAAGAAGATAGTTTCATTATCTCTATCTTATGTACAAAATATTAATGATAATGAAAGAAACCTAATTCTTCTCAGTACGTTGATAGAACGTACAAAAAAACAGAAGTTATGACACACTGGAAACTGTATACAGGGTGGTAATATAATGCACCGACAAACTTTAAGAGATAACCGTAAATAAAAAATAAGGAAAAAAATTAATTTAAAAAAGAAATAAAGACATACTTTACTTAAACAATTCGTAGTAAAAAGTACAAAATACTTGTGTTTAAACATGAATAAAACGAAAAGCATGGGGCGCGCTAATTGAAGAATTTATAAAGTGGTAGCTGAGCTCATGCTTTTCCTTTTACTAATGCTTTTAATAAACAAAATTATTTTTTTACTTTTTAGTACAAATTGCTTAAGAAAAGGATTTTCTATTAAACTTTAAAATGATTTTTTATTAATATTTTTACCCAAATCCTAAAGTGTTCTGCAACCAACCGAACGCCACTGTGTTGCAAGCTAATATTTATGGGTAATGTTAAAAAATATTAAAA
>JAGDQP010064320.1:0-11588 GCA_022664845.1 Lepisma saccharinum
TTCTTTTTTTAGTGATATAAGTGCACCAGCGTTCTAAGATTCTGGTATTCTTGTAGCAGTTTGCGGGTACTCCTGGTTAATTTGCTATTTTGTCCTGTGATGTTATTCAAGCTCATATGTTTGGCCACGGACACATTACGTGTGTATCAACTCTTCTCAAGAGTCTGAGGTTTTCAGTAGGTACTTTTTTTTCGGTATTCCGGTTTTTTGTGGGTCACGGTTTCAGTCATCTGATAAGCAAAGTGGTTATTATTTTACTGTTCTAAGTTTGTCTTCATCATGAAGTGACAGTTTGTTTTAGTGCTCATCCAGCGAAGTTTTGATCGGGCTCTTGGCTGTTTGACTTCCAGTTTATTCTGTTGGTCGCATCTCTTGATTGAACACAAAAAGTGGTAGTCATACTGGGACACTGAAGAATGTTGAATTAACACAGACATTTTTTTAGACTGTGTAAAATAATAAAAAAATAGCTCTTTTGAGTTTGAAGAATAAATTACAGTCACAAGCCTTCGGAATTCAATTAAGAAAGATCACATTTTCTATCCAAAGGCAGAGCATTTCGTTGTAAAATATTTCACTTTTCCGAATGTAGTGTGTTCCTACGTATATTGGGAAATATAAATAGGATATTCATGGGATATCCTTTGGTATGTGGCAATGAGAGAATTGGTATCGTGACAAAGTCCTGAATTTAATATTTAAATCTTCAATTAATGATTGAAAGAAACCTTTTTACGAGTATCATTGAGTAACGAACTGTTTTGTACACAATAGCTAAGGACACACGCATAAATCACTAAAGTGGATTCAATAGGTCACGCAATGTTCAGTTATCCCGTTTACAACCGTTAGTTTTATCACCTTCAATCCAAATATTCTATTACTATTAGCTTCGATTACCAATGTTAACATTCAAAAGAACTGATTCGCACAAGTATTAATAATAGTATTGCATGTTTATGTTAAGCAACGGAATTTATTTTCTTTTTTTTCTTCTAAAGTTTTAGTGTTTGAACTTAAAAGATGTCATTTGAAGTCCGAATACAAACTTGAGATGTTATTACCTCAAGGTCCGCACTAAAACATATACACACGTGAAGTTAGTCAAATGTTTTTGAAGGTAAAAATAAAAACAACATACTTCTTCATCTTTTCTTTTTTCTTTTTACTGCTATGACAGTACACGAATCAATTAATTTACATATTTGTTGTAAATGGTTTACGGCACATGTGGTTAACATTGAGTGGCAAATAAGTGTTTCTTTTAGCGAAAGAGTTCGAAAAGAAAAAAAATAAATAAAAGAAGTGGTTTTATTTCTTTACCGTGGAAGTTGTCAAAATGTTTGTGATATTCTATGTAAGCAGCACTTGTTCTTCTTCAAACAGAGATTTTTCCTGGATGCTTTCGTGGCTGCGATGGCTCAATGGTTAGAGCGCTCACCTCTGGCGCTTGTGTTCGTCGGCTCAAACTCTGCTCGTATCATGTGGGCCTTCTAGTGGTGGTGGTGGGTTCTTACGGGGTTCTCCCGTTTCCTCCCATTTTCTTCATTTCACCAATTATCCTATTATCATCCATCCGGCCTCAGCCCAAGTTGCTTAAACGCCTTAAAATTAAATTCAAAATTCAATTCATGAATGCTTCCTGGGAAAAGTGGTTTCCGCACTTTTTTTTCTTTTTGCGGGGTTAACACACCATATTTATCTAGATCACACCATAGTTCAGTACGTAAAGCCTTAGCTTGGCAATCGGGAGGGCCTCGGAAAGACCCAGCGGCTAACCATCCTGAGAGGATTCCTGACTAATGGTTTCTCTAGAGCTTTTCCTTAGTCATATCAGGAAAATGCCGGAGTAGTACTTAGTACCTACCAGAGCTGAAACGGGTCATTCGGGTCAAATTTTGCACTAGGTTATCGCGTCTATGCTTTGGGACCCGGTCTGACCTGAAGGGTAAAGCCGAAACTTAAAAAGTTGCTAACAATGGTGGAAATAGTCTCACATCTCAGGAAAGAACAATAGTACAGCCGGAGGTGTGCCTTGGAAATGTTACTCTCAAAGAATTTTGTGTTTGAAGTGTTAAATAGAATAGAAGCATTAAAAACTTTTAAAACTCTCAACAATCAGGCTCCTGTGCATAAACTTACTTCTCAAGGAATCTCACAATTTACAGTATTGACTGATTCACGAACAAGAACAGGTCACCGAATCAATTGGGTCAAGATTCGATCATCGGGTAACCGAGTCAAAGTCAGTCTGAATCCTCGAGTCCAAAACAGGTTCATCGGGTCACCGGGTCATATCCGGTTTTAGTTCCGGTATCTACTAAATAGGCCCAGGCCGACTATTCCTCTCCCCCACCCTATTTCGACCTGATACCTAAAGGTCATAAACAAAAATTTAAATTCCTCTAGATCACATCCTCTAGATTAACAAACACATGTGTGAATCTTGGGTCCTGTTTATGATTGTTATTCTGCCCGGAGACAGGCTACACCAGAACATCTCTGGGCGGGGGAAATCAGTAGTGGTTTATAATCCGTAGTGGAACCCAGTCCTTGTCATCCACTGATCACGATCAAGGACTACGAAGAAGCACCGAAGAGCTCCAATCTAGCTCAGGCCAGCCTTTCACCAGCCTTATACCAGCAAGTGTGATCCATGAGGTACGTCATCTTCCCAATTACAGAAGATCCTAGTTGTCACTTAGGATCATAATTGAATTTTAAATTGAACTTCACGGCGCAGCGGTGCAGCCCTAATCCAGTCTTGGACTTCTAGAACGATGCTTTTCAGCCTTTTAATACTCACGGACCAGCAAACTACAAAGAGACCTTCAAGGACCGGAAAGATGCCACTAAGTCTAAGGTTTATTGGCATTCAAAGATGGCACCACTATTCTACAGGCTTTGAGTGGTCAGTACAATGAATCCCATTGTCACTTTTTTCAGGCTCTCGTGACTTATTTATCAAAGTACATTCCCCCTATTCATTCTAAGGATATTGGGTCAATATCGTAATTCCATTAATCCCTATCGTGAATCAAAGCCGGTTCACTTCGTCCGTAAGCCAGAGCGTTGATCATTCAGCTATGCAGCGTCCCATACTTGAATGAAATATATTATCCTTATCGGATTGAGATAATGTAACAGTCCTCATAGCATATTCCTGTGCCAAACACTGAGCCTCCGTAGCTCAGTGGTATAGCGTTGATGTAGCATTCAGGTGGTCGTGGGTTCGATCCCAGCGGCCGACCATTCTGACTGAGGTTTTCCCAGGGGTTTTCCTCAGTCATACCAGGCAAATGTCGGCGCCTTCAACATAGGCCCTGTTGTGGACACCTTCCCGAATCCTTTCCCCTCCCCTATTCCAGCCTGAGCCTTAGATGTCTATAGGCCATAAATAAAATTCAAAATTCTTGTGCAATACGAAAAAATTCTCGTTCGCCTTAGCAGTGCTTTCTGCTTTGTATAATTTATAACGTAAGTTACACACAACTTTACATCATGTATTTTTTTTTCTGTGGTACGAATGAGACCAGGATATGTAATAAAGAATGACTTTTTTTTTACAAATGCTGCTATTTTGTACAAAGAACAGGAAACTTTTACTTATTTACAATATCATACTTTAGGTAATTATTCCAACAAGTGAATACAGAGAGTCTTTTGTAGGAAATAGTAAGATACCTCTGACAGTTGGTAGAATAACATTAGCATACGATTGAAATAGCTAATAATGTATAATTGAGCTGAGCGAACTGCGAGAAGTTATTCTTTCATTAAGCGTATTCAAGTATATTGCGTGAATTGTATACTATCCAGCAGGTAAACATAATTCGTTTGTGTATTAAACTCATTCCATTATGTCAAACGATATTTTTAATGCGTAATTGCATAACGATCAGACGTACCGGTAAATACCAAAGGTGTCCATCCCTCCGGAGGTCACCCCTCAACATAATTCCCCATCACCCTCCAACCTGGAGGGTGATGTGGAGTGGAGGTGGAGGGCTATCTCCATGCTGATGGGTGATGTGGAGTGGAGGTGGATGGACAGATCAGAGCTGGAGGGTGATGTGGAGTGGAGGTGGAGGGGCAGATCAGAGCTGGAGGGGACTTGGAGTGGAGGTCAGGCCAAAATGGACACCTATGGTAAATACTATATACTAGTCAACAAACATTTGTTTGTGATCAGTGAGAGAGATTATCATTGCCTTATTGAATGGCGGTGATTATTATGTATGTCATCTTTATTCCTACGGAAAGTCGTTTTATTTATGATCATTTTGTCAGGAAATTTCTGTGAATCGCATGCTTCCTTTGAGAAATCCCTTGCACACACCCAATGCATTATTTAGGAAGATGCACTTTTGGACAGAGCAGATTGGAAGACTTTGACGACAGCATACCGCATCAGCTCTACCGTTTGTGGTATTGGAAATACGAAGCTGTGAAGTTTATTTTATCAAATTTTTATTAGCCTATAGTTCGTAAACGCAGCGGAATTTCCATCCTGACAGAGATTCTGTTAACATTTTCAGTTTCAAGAGTGTGAAGCCAAAATTGTAAATAGAATTTTGGTGGATTTCTACCGATTTTTAACCGCAAAATATATATAAAAAATAAATAAATAAAGTTTACAGTGTGCAATGTGTGCTCACGAATTTTGGAGGTGATATAGCCCAATTGAGGGGATCTGGTAAAATCCCTGTACCTCGGTGACTGTTGATTTTTCCTTTTTTTTTTATAAGTTAGCACCCTATATATAAAGATTTTTCTTCTTTCGAAATAAGTACCTAAAATATTCACATTTTGTAATATAATCTGCTCTTAAAACATATAATAATATCAAGGAATTAGTCCTTTACAATAATAATAAGAGAAATAGCTTCTCCAAGAAGAGGTTTTTACAATGAAAAAGCATTTTTTTTTATTGTATTTCAAAATATTTTAAAGTTAACGATACATACAACAATATTTTCATAACAAGAAATGTATTTGACATACTCGAAGGTATGACATATTGAAACTTTTCAAATTAATTCAGATATAAAACACTGTTTTCTTAATTTAACATTGTACTTACACACACAAAACTGCTCTTCAAATAAAGATAATGTTTGTTTAGTTAAAACGTCCGTAGTTTGATTCAATATATTCCATCAACACATACATGTTTTTACTGTATATGTCTCGAAGATCTGACAAATCTTTATACGTGTTTGCGCATCTTCAAACAAAATTATAAAAGTCATTCCATAGCGTTGAGATATACTGTTTTATAGAGAACCAACATCCCACATAACAATTTTGATCTCACTCAAAAGTGAATCAAGTTTCTTTTCAAAAATGTGACAACTTGATGAAAGCTTAGCAAGTCCAGCCAAAAATGTTTAAACAAGGTTGAATCCATCAGTCTAACTGACAAGAATCAAGGTTGAAATAGCTTTGATAGGACAGAGAAGAAACTAATGTACTTCTTTAAAAAAAATAAAAACGTTAACCTTGATGTGAATCGAACCGAGATCCTTAGGCACACTAATCCAATGCTGTAGTCATCATACCACGGAATCACTCAACGTACTTCGCTTTGAAAGCGCTATTTATAGTTAGTTCTTCAGATCACAAGAGATGACTGTAGTAAAAAAGTGGGATCTGCCGGAGAATAGCTTACGATGAAACATTCGTGACACGCGATGGGACTTCAGCGCATTAAGACGAGAACGGCTGTGCAACGAATTAAAATTCAATTAGATTTCAAGTTTAACCAGCTTTCTCACATGTGTAATTGTTTCAACAAGCTTGAATTAGGCTAGTTATAACAACCAATTGTTCATGCTTGTTTATGAAGTTCAACACAATCAAGATCAAAACGAGTGACTGACAACCTTGTTACAAGCTGACATACTACGTGAGATAGGTTAAGTGATCTAAAAGATATATTTTTTATATTCTTAGGAGACATCATAATATTATAATCTTACAAATTAATTTGGAAATTTCGATACACTGAAAGAAAATTGCACGTCTTTAGTTTTCGAAAACAATTTTTGTGGACCTGAATTTAATCAACTTTTCATCACTTGTTGCAGAGAAGCGTTGTGGTCGATATATGGCCGAAAATATAACATTTGAAAAGTTGTTCATTGCCTTACACCCAACCAAATCTCCCTCCTTGATGATACAAATGTGAAATATATCTCAATCTCTTCCTTTTATTATGAAGAACAAAAATAAAATGAGTATAGTCATGAAGAATTTCGTAAACTCGTCACTTCACACACTATATATATTGAAGAAGTTCCAAGCACCGGAATACATGAGGATATATTCTGAACAAAATGTGTTAAATAAGTTATTTAAAATTAACTCGAATAAACTAAGCGCACAAGAAGTGTTGCACACTGACCTTAACAAGGACACTCCCCGGCACTTCTTGTGCATATTGCTTACATGTTTTGAATGCAACACTAAAGAGAATTTCACCAAAATCTTGTATTACTTTTTTACAGTGTAGAGCTGTCAATTTTTAGACAATTTAAGATCTAATTAATCGGATATCCCATTATTCGAATAACGATGAATAATTTCGCAGTGAATAACTCTGAGGATTACAGATAATCGAACAATGATCATATTATTTTTAACACTAACATGCAACGAAAGCCCAGTTCTGAAAAAAAAAAAATAGACAATCATTGTTTATTTATCGGTTTTCTTGTTTTTCGGAGGGGGGGGGGGTATCTAACGGACTTCAGAGCGTTTGAAACAGTTATTTTACCGATCCTCAAATTTCATATTGGCCGCATTTTCACTGTCAAACCGTGTACACGACAGAATAGAGTTCTGTATCACGTTTGCCCACCTATCAGACAGGAAAAGAGAGTCTTTGCTATAGATATTAAATGATGTATTAATCATATGTCATTATACATTGGCTCCAAATTTCATTTCTGTGGCGGAGTGCGTGCAAAACGCCATTCACGTAAAGTAGCGAGCGAAAGTGAAGTCGTCATTAGCCATATTCCCATAAAGAAATAAGACTTCATTACTTTTCCCCTTTCTGTTGCTGCTGCCACGTAGCGGCTGCTTCTAACTGTGATCACCAACGCACAGAAGGGGAAAGAGGAAGAAAAATTGCAACCTTCCCTCTACTCTCGCTGTTATTTAAACCCTTCACCCCATCATGCCGAATACAAACATTCGAAAACTCCACTAGATTGGGCCATATAAAAATAAAGTTTACCAAAGTTAATCGAAAATTCCATTATAGTATTCATTTCAGTATTGGACCCTTTGATTTGAAAATTCTCGACAAAACCAGTGTTATCAATATTTGTAGTTAACAGGAGAAAAATTGTTTCTTATTCGTGATTCCAAACGGAAATGTTGATATTCGTTATACCACAATGAAATCAATACCTCTACTCCCTTGCATCGTTCTCATATTAGGATTTTTCCTCGAAGATGCTTTTCGGAGAATCAAGAAACAATAGGATCCGCAGTATTATTACATAATATTAAAAAAATCTTGGGGAGTGGGAGACAAAAAATATGCTTCTTTTTTTAAAAAAAAGAAAAACATCGAACGACGATGTAAGTCAAGGTTGACGCAGTGTACCAGAAAGGAATTCTCAATGAAGACATTTTTTTTTCTTTTTTTTTACTCCCACACATTCTTCTTTTCCCATCCTGTGTATTCTTCACATCATATCCATGTAAAAATATCACATTAAGCTTAGAGCAAGAGTAATATTAGTTCACTTGGACTTTCCACTGATTTGAATTGCGTAACTTAACAAGGTTTATGGCATAGATCATCTGTTTGTTTCTTCGCTTTTTTTTTTCTTTTTTCTTTTCTCTTCGGCATTACAGCTCAGAGCTATTCTTATGAATTAACCATACGTATCACGTTCAAAGAATGTACAAGTGAATCTCTTAAATTTGCTTGTAAATATCTGAAAAGTTATTCTTTCTTCTTCTTCTTCTTTTCTTCTCGGAATCGTTTCTCGCGTGTTCCATTAGGTTGACTTGGTATCAAAGTTCTCAAGCTAGACGGATGTGATAATACGATTCACACATTAAGAGAGGCATGGTAAAAGATATACTTTGTTGCATGATTATATTCTTGCGTGAATTACCAGTTATTTCTCGAAGTGGAGGAGGCACTTGTGATTAAAAAGACAGATGAATGAATGTACCTAACACATAGTAGACAAAGCTATTAGGGCGAGTTTAGGAGGAATCTAGGGCGTCGTCCCCTTTAGGATTCATCATTAACATCATTAAAAAGGTTCAGTTAAATGCGGCAGGTCCTTCATCCCGATCTTGCGCTCTCTTTGTCTAAGCCTACAATGTATCTTCCTTAATATTATCAAGGAGTTGTACTTGGTTTCTTTCTTTTCATCTTTTTTCTTTACCCATTTTTTCAATTGCAACTCTCATTATGCTGACCTGCAAAACAATGTCCTAACTAGTTACATCTTGTTCGTTGTATCAGTTATTGTTCATCTCTCGAGATTAACTACCCCTCCGCTCCCTGGCTTCATATATTCATTAAACTTTTCGTGGATTCGATCAGTCCAGTATCGCTCTTAAATAGCGGCTTGAATAGATGCAGTACTATAACCGATCCTAAAGAGCCTCATTCGCGGAAGTAACAAAGATACGAACATCGAGCTCTACGTAACGATACTGGAGTGACTGCTTAGTGTCGAAAGATAGATGCCAGAGCAAATATTTAAACTCGTTTGTCCACTCCCAGTCTAATCCAATGTGGACCAAATTTTCAGTTCTAACTCAGTTTTATCCGCTTCTTATCGCTGTGCAGCCCGTTTTTTTTAAATATTTAAGTCACAATTCATGATTTTTTTCATATAATAGTATAGCGTACTCTACATATAATAGAAAATACTGCAAATATATTGCAAGAATTTAGACATAAATAAAAAAAACTGAGTTAGAACCGAAAATTTGGTCCATATTGGTGTAGGCTGGAAATGGACAAACGAGAATGAGTGTCCCCCCTCCGCTGCCTCTCTTCATATGTTCATGAAATTTTCAACTGCAGCAGTCCAGTATCGCTTTTAGATAGAGGTCATTGATTTGTTGTAATGCTAGAGCACTACAGAATCACATTTCTCACTTTCCCTCACACTTTTCACAATAGAACAGATAATCTGTCCACTCCACTCCCTGTGACGTCCATTGTAAACTATAAACACGTCTCTTTCCTTTAGATTTGATGTGCTACGTATTGAAATGATCAAATGACAAAAGTTCTCGACATACATAGAAGCTCTATCGAATGTATAGTTGCCTAGCAACAGATCTAATACATGAAATATTACCGTACCATGCTCGATGTCACTCATTACAGAATGCTAGAGATTAATACAACTTTGTTACGCGTAGCACACCAAAGCTCTTTCAAAGAGAATCCTGGAAATATAAAATTTACGATTTTTATCTTTGTACGATGACTGTAATATCGCCCCGGGTTGGATGTATGTATGTAGGGTTTTATCCCTTGCCTCACTGATGCTTAAAAAAATACTCGGAAGCTTTCTATTCACATCGGGATTTTTTTTTTCCCAAATTGCAATTGGTTCTGTGAACTCCATCAAAACAGAGTAATGAATATGCCTTTTGAACGCGTGCTTAGTGAGGAATTTCTTTTGACGTATGAAATTGTACATTTTTACATGCTTTTCTTTAACCCACAACGGTTCATTTTGTCCTCAAATCTTGGAACCTTAATTAACTCATTTCCCGACGTCATAGGTCATAGAGTGGTGAAATTAAATACTAGCCCGCAATGATGTTGCGTTTGACTGGTTGCAGAACACTATAGGATCTGAGTGACAAAACATCAGCTCACAAAAGTGATCAGTAGGGGCTCAACACTTGATGGCCTAATTGAAACACTAAATATGACCTATAAAATGCCCTTTCAAGTGTGAAAAAATAAAAACTTTTTTTAAAACATACTTTTGTTAAACAATTCGTACTAAAAAGTAAAAAAAAGTTTATACATGGCGAAAAAAGAAAAGCGTGGGGTGCGCTCTCATATACAGTCATTTTATAATTTCTTCAATTGGCGCGCGTCATGCTTTTCTTTTTAGTCATGCATAAACCAAATATTTTTTTTTTTTACTTTTTAGTACGAATTGTTTAATAACAATAACCACTGGCGTGACAGACCGATACATCCTGAGCCTGCCCCCACGCCATCTGTCCACGGTTGGTGGAACTGCGTCCACCTGAGTGACGGCTGTGTGGTCAGCACTGAGCGCCACCTGGCCACGAACAGGCGTATCAGGGGCTTTCTAGACCGAACGAATTGTTTAAGAAAGGTATGTTTTTAAAAAGTTTTTTTTTTAGCTAAATTTCGTCGTGTTTTAAATTTCTCAGAATTTAGTAGTATTGTGATGTTCTATAGCGAAACAATATCTAATGATCTAACATGAATTGTCAGTCAGGGGTTGAAAGTCCTCAACTATTAGGTTTAAAATTGTACTGGTTATCAATCGAGAATTATATTCTTCAAAGAATCACAGATAAAAGTATTTTTTGTTACCGCGTTTAGTTTGAAGGTGAGTAGCAGCTATAGACAAAGCAGATGTAAGATAATTCCGTTATGAAATTCTGGTTGGTACTATTTCAAAAGTAGCATTCCACAACTGCAAAAGTTAAAGTTCAATGGAAGTGGGTTTTCCCGCCCTTTTCGTTTTACGTCAATTATTCAAAATTCATTGCAGGTAAACAAAATTTAACTTGCACGGACCAAAGTTCGTTTCGTCCTTCAAGAATGAGTACAATTAGTATTTATTAAATGCCAGTAGTAACTGTAGGATTGTGTGCAGACACTTTTGGGACAGAATAATGTCCCAAAGGTGTCTGCACACAATCCTGAAGTTATTACTAACATTTCTTGAAGCTAATTGTACTCATTATTGAAGAACGAATTGAACTTTGCTCTGTGACGGTTAAATTTTGTTTACCTGCAATGAATTTTGAATAATTGACGTAAAACGAAAAGGGCGGGAAAACCCACTTCCATTGAGCCTTATTGGAATTTATTTTATTTATGGACTTTTGGCATCTTTGGCTCAGGCCGGAATAGAGTAAGTAGAGGATGAGGAAGGTATTGCCCAGACCTTACTTAAGGCACCATTGCCGACCGGGTAGACATGCGGTCTAAGGCGTTAGGCCAACGACTCGAAGGTCCCGGGTTCGAGTCCCGGTGTGGGTGACTTAGCTCGAACGTGACGGATAATCGTGACGGGCCGAAGTCAGCAGTTACTAGACTGGCCCATATAAAATAAAATAAAGGCACCATTCCAGCATTCGCCTGGTAAAACTGAGCAGAAACTCCGGAAAAACCTACAAGAGTTAAGATGCAGGGATTCCCCTAGAATTTTCAGTTTGGGGGGTTAATTATGATAGATTTAGCACCAAAATAAGACTTAATCGTTTGTATGGGGAATCATTCCGTTGTAAGTTGTTCACTCGATTGACCGCTCAACTATTCTCATTTTTTTTTTTTTTACATTTTGTGTGTGTGTGTGTGTGATTACTAGAGAACGGAT
>JAGDQP010064321.1:0-11588 GCA_022664845.1 Lepisma saccharinum
TGATAAGCATCTGTATAGATATATATATATATATTGACAAGAAGTTAACATGGGAACCGCATATTAATTATATTTCTGGTAGGCTCTCAAGGGTAACATATCTGCTGAAACAACAGAACAATCATGTTCTTGATCGTTATGTTAGATCACCTTACTACTTTTTTTTAGAGTGTAATTTTGTATGATACAATTGTCATTTAAACAAAATCCCTGTAATACATAAAAAGGCTATCAGAATTATTTCAAATTCACACAGATTAACTCACTGTAGACAATTGTTTATTAATTTTAAAATCATGACAGTAATAAATCTATACATTTGTAGAGCACTCCTTCATTAAGAAAATAATCTTCCAAATCTACAACTCCGAGGAGATGTCCATTTTTATAAGACTAGGAATATAAATGTCCCAAATCAACGACAGTCTAAATCATTAAACAGCTATGAAACGATTGTATAATAAGTTGCCTGTGACATTAGCCAACGCACATATGCACAGATTTAAGAGTAAATTATACAATTGGTTACTTTCAACACTTGTTATTTCTTGCAAGAGTTTTCGACTGTACAAAGAAGCGCCGTGTACTTAATAATCTTAGGTAATACTTGTATTTATTTGCTACATATAGGTCTGATATTACTAGTGTTCATTTTATCTTGTTATCGTTTTACAAACTTATTATTATGCATTTATACTTATTATTATACTTATACAGCCAGAACCTATTATTCATTTATACTTCATTTATATTCCTTATTTATGTTACATACTTATTTATACTCTTACTAACCTTCGACGTTATATATTGCTATGTATAGCTTAATGACAATAAAATGCTTTATTATTATTATTATAGTGGTGTACCCAGAGTGATGCAGCGGAGGGCGTCTATCCCTTAAAAAAATATCATCTACTTACGCATTATATCACGATTTTTTCTGGGAAAACCAGTTTTTTCGAACCAACATAGAAATATGAACAGTCGCATAACAGTTACAAATTTGTGCCGATGAACACCAAGGGGGGACGGGGCACAGTTGCGGACATCAAAATTATGATTATTGTTATCAGCCTAAAATTTAAAAAAATTAACACAATTTGTAAATGTCGTTCCCTTAGAAGGACATAAGTAAAAAAATGTACTTTAGGTCTATAATACAGTTTGTTACCGGGTACCGGTTCGGCTTCTCTATGATACAGGATGTTTAAAAATATTATTAGAAAACTCAATATTTTACGATAAATTTATATTAACATAGATTTAAATTTCAAGATACTTAAATGTGCTTTTGGACATGCAAAGTCGATTTCGGAATTCAGCAATTCTTCGGAATCGGGAATTTTGACACTCCGGTAATTCAACGTTCCTGAATTTCTACCTTGCAAATCTCGGGAGTTCTGACGTTACGGAATTCATCCTTGTCGAGATTCCGATATTGTGGAACCACAAAAATTGTCACTCCGATTCCAAAATTGTGGTACAACAAAAATTGTCACTCCGATTCCAAAATTGTGAATACATATATACTTTATCCAGCAAGGGTTTCTTCAATTCTCTTGAAAGCATCTCTTGTTGATCTGGTTGGCGGGAAATTTAGAAACTGATGCTCCCTGGCCGACGTGAACCTATCTTTTTTATCATATTATACCTACAACTGAAGAACACACTCCTGATTCTGACCTTTTGAGTTTCCAGAATTCCATATTTTCCAGATTCTCTTATACCGGCGCGGCGTTTCGAAATTCCGATATTCCGGAATGATATATTCATTTCAAAATTTCGAACGGATCTAATTTGCAATAGTAGACGGACTCGGTCAGAATTTTAAAATTTGGAGTGGTGTAAAGTCAGTATTGGGAGGGCGTAAGTGGAGTTCTGCATGATCTTGCCAACTTTTGAACAAAAACATTTTTAAGATGGGAGTGATCCCGCGGATTTAAGTGGGTGACATTCCCTACGGGAGATGTGGCGGAGTCACTTCTATAGTATGTCTCGGTAAATACTCTAAATATGTTCCTATTTACAAATGAATAATTATATAATATGTTCATATCAACACGCAAGAAGCTAGAAACAACACGTTGTATATTTCCTAATCACAAATATTTTATTCAGTCACTTTTCATTGAATAATGTCCTTAGATGTTACCAACTTCAAAACTTCCATAAGTTAAAATACAGTAGAATTTATCAAAAGTCTGCCATCTAGTGAAAGCCTGAAAAAAAATAATTTCACTTTTACGGTAAAGCAAAAGTTTGTGCTAAACTGAGTAGGTAAGAAAAAATATGTTTTGCTCTTATTTGTTGACAGGGGCTAAAAAAAACTTTATTGCATTATGTTCGCCAAGGACATATTGTAAAAGTCACAAAATTTCAAATCGTAACTCTGAAAAGTATACAAATTATTAAAAATCTTGAGTCAAGCTCGAACCCCCTTCCCTTTTCGTCTTCCTTTTTATCCCAACTAATTTTTCTATTGCATGCGATTTAGCATTCGGGATTGGTACATCATTAGAAAATTTAGCCAATCAGACGAGTACTAACCGTGACATCGTATAAAGCAAGTGAAACAGCTTTAATAAGTGCAGCGCCCGCCGCAACATTTTTTTTCAGAACTATATTTTTTCAATATTTTTGGACTGGCTTCTGTTATCAGTAAACTCATGTGCCAACACTTTCGCTACACTCTCGCTAAGCTTGAACTATAAGTAACACCGAGAAGAGCTCAGTCCAGCAGCTCGTGTTTGGTCTTGTGGCTAACGCATCAAGAAGTTGATCCGAAGGTTCCGGGTTCGAACCCTGGCGACGCGTCGGTTTGTTACATATTTTTTTTTAAAGAATTTTTTTTTTATTTTTTACGTAAATACACAAGAGAAAATGTATAATTTTAAAAGAGGCAACTAAAAACTAGGATGTTTATAAACTCATCAGAGCAGGATGCAACCCGAACGAAGCGAGAGAGTGTATGTAGCCACGTCTTACAGAGGAGCCACGGTGAATACGTATAAAAAAAATTCCGCGCCCGCCGTGTCCTGCGTAGATTGTCATTGAAGAATTTTAGATATCACCAATATCAAGATAGGAGAATGAAAATGTGGCGAACCTTAAAAAGATTGACAGATGTTAATTGGAATGATTATTAATAATTCATAAGTCATCTGCGTAACTAGGGCACCAACAATAGACAGAAACACAATAAATCGTCATCTGTGAACTGGCAGATACCATGTACATTTATGGCAAAATAGAGTAAACACTACAGTCAAAGCTCTTACACTGAAGGGTATTACCCTAAAAATAATATTTCACGAAATAGAAATGTTTAAAAAAAGTAGAAATGGCTAGAAATGTTAGAAACATTGGCGTCAGTTAGGGGTGCAGGGAGGGCAATTGCCCGTGACTTTCAGCATATAGAGGAACTAAAACGTAAGACAACTTCTTTATATAAAAAAAAGTTAAATCGACATAAATACAATCCGAAAATTAAAGAAAAATACTATTTCTTCAATTTCGATTTTCGTCGTACCTTGGAAACAAATTTCTAACTAAAACCGTGAAACACAATGTAGTTTAGTTAGTTTTATTTGCATGCTATAGTAATTAATTTCGCGCCGATCTCATACAAAACATTGAAAAATCTTTAAGCGTTTATATTTCTAAACGCGCGGACTTCTAGAAGCGTGGTGCTCTGACCACTAACTACTCCAAGCATGCTACAATAAACTAATGATTGGTCAATGCTTTTATCCTTCCGTGATGCAGCATAATCCTGTAATATTAGCCGGTGGATTACGTTCTGATGGTGATACACTCTGAATTATCACATATCTTGTAGTGTAAAGGTTTTTAAAGACAAATAAGGTATATCTATTACATATTATACCATTAGTGTCAACTAGACATTTTGAATACATCTATAACGTATTTTGCTGAAAATACCGACCCCTAGAAATAATACTGACCCATCTAAAAAAATAGTTTTGAAAAATAACGTTTTCAAGACTTTTCAAGTTATACTGAAAAGCAAGAATGAATTGAAACAGGATATTACTTAAACAGTGTTACATTTCAAAGTTTTCTCTTGTAGATCAACGATATTACTGTGAGATTGTGTTAATATAAAGCAGTGCCAGTATTGAGGACGGATATAGAGTAACATTTCAATAGAATACTTTATTAGTCATTAGACAATATAAAATTGCAATCGACTTCGTCAAGAACCATACATATAAAATAAGGTTGAAAATGTAATAACATAAAAAATATATATTGTTTGTTATATAAAATTCAGAACGAATGTTTAAATAACTTGAAATTGTCAAATTTGGAGTTGTTGTAGTATTACTCCCAGGGTACCATACATTCTCTCGCAAACGTCCTTTTCTTACATTAGAAAAAAAAATATAAAATCAATATTTGTTTCGTATATGTTTAATGAAAATACGTTACGGATTGTTTGAAAACTGCTAGTTGACATTAATAATATAATGCGTAAAGGATGTATGTATACCTTCTTTTTAAAAAAAACGCACTACAATTCATAATGATTTTCAATAAAAAATCAGAAATCAAAAACTATAGAGAAACAACCAAACAAACCATGGATCACGAAAGGAATTAAGACATCTAGTAAAAATTTAAAAAACCTAAACATAAAAGCGAAATTGGCATGTAGTCAATCGCTTCTAGAATATTATAAAAATACAAATCAATATATAGAAAAGTAATCAAAGAAGCAAAGCGTCAATATTACACTAAACGCATAAATATTTCACGTAAGAAGTCCAAATCAGCTTGGAAAATAAATAATTTTGAAACCAGTAATCCGATTCTCAACACGTAAACATAAAGCTCCATATCGACGATGTTAAATCTTGTACCAGTAACCCCTACCGTGTCGCGGAGCACTTTAGCTTATATTTCAGGAATGTAGTTGCGAACATTGTTAACAGTGAGCAAAAACCACATCTCCCAAAAATAATGCATCGACACATAATTATTCGACTCCTATCATAAGTAGCTTCATGTTTCTGAATCCAGAAGTCCATGTGCGAATTGCTGAAATCGTTAGAAAATTTAGTAACAAATTGTCTGCGGGTCCAGATGAAGTACCAGAACTCATACTTAAAAGGTGCATCCACAATATCGCTCTACAAATTACATCAATAGTTAATAAATCATTAAGCATGGGATTTTTCCAAGTGCTCTCAAATCATCTCGGAGTAAGCCGATACATAAGGTAAAAAAATGAACGTCGAGAACTATAGGCCAATTTCTCTTGCATCAAAATTCTCAAAGATATTTGAACATATTGTATTCAAACGGTTGCTCTCCCACTGTAAGTCGAACAATACTTTATCCCCTTCCAAACGTGATTTTATAAAAGGCAAATCTACTACGACAGCAATCAGCGATCTCCTCATGGAATAAATCGATTAGCAGATAATAAGGAGTATCCGCTTGCGATATTATGCGACTTAAGCAAAGCGTTTGATCGCGTTGACCATGTTAAACTAATAAACTCCATTGATACTGGTTTCAGTCGCATCTGTCAAATAGAACACAAACGATTGAAATCACTTTCTGAGACATCCAGAGAGAACACATTCAAAAAATTCCTCTAAACCTAGTCCCATTAGTATAGGAGTACCTCAAGCATCAGTTTCTGGCCCAGTTCTTTACTTTACATAAACGATCTCCCTGAAAGAATAACGGACGGGAAAACTATTATCTACGCTGACAACAGGAACATAATAATCCTCAAGGCAAATTCCATATCATCACTTCAAAGAAAGTGGACGTTACAGCGGAACAGCTCGAAGAATTGTTCTTGGATAGTAAACTTCTCTTAAATACAAGTAAAACTAAGTGTTTACAATTCAAACACTCAAGAACTAATCCCCAGTCTTTTCCTAATTTGGTACTTAATAACTCTAATACTCAATGACACACATTCTGAAAAATTTCTTGGATTAATTTATTGTTTTCTAAATAACAAAAAAATCGAACGTCGGAAAAAAACAGGAAAAAAATGTTTTTTTTTTTTAATTTTTCGTGCTACTTTGGAAAAGAGCGGTTTCTTTTACTATTACAGGATCCCTGACATTTTATGATCAATGAATTAGTTAAAATGTTAGTTCATGTTTAAAACATATATTTAGAAAAAAATATCCGCAATAAGACTGCCTCTGACAAAGTTTTCAAGCATTATGAAAGTTCTTTTCGGTCTGAGCCTATGTGGCAAAAGTGAACAGAACTTCTCTCTCGTGTAGAAGGATGCTAATGAGATATACTGTATTCCTAATGTAAATTGATTGTTTCTTGTACATTTTTTAACGAAAGAATATTTAATTGTACTAAACCCAAACAACAAAGCATAAGATGTGCTAAGTAGTGAATATTCGTAACGAAAAAGCAAAGAAGAAACGATTTCGTCAATAAACCTATTTAGGTAGACTTCGAAGAAAATTCTACCTATTGAGATCGGTACGATATCAAATTATATATATATTAACACGCTAGTAGCCATAATTTTGAAGATATTTGAACCAAATTTTTATGTTGTTTCAAGGCTTAATAGCTCGGTTAAGTTCGTTAATGAGCAAAATCGGTTCCCATCTTGGATCTAAAATGGCCGCCGAACCCATTGTTCTATAGAAGACACAGCCTAAACCGCTGGGGCTTTGAAATCAAATTTGGCATAAAGGTACAACATCAATGTTTGATTACGAAAATGCTACCTAATGAGTTCTAAGACGCCATCTTGGATCCAAAATGGCGGAAGCAAGAAATCTATTTTCCATATCGTTTGAGCTAGAGATACGAAATTTGCCATAAAGGTGTACTGTCGCTAGCAGTTCAAGAAAATATTACGAAATGTTGAAAAAGTCGCCATCTTGGATCCAAAATGGCCGACGATTCCATTGTTGTATAGAACACACAGCTTAAACGGCTGCAGCTAGAAATATCAAATTTGGTAACACGGTACATTATCACTTGCATGGTACTAAAATTTTACATGATGTGTCCAAAGACGTTATCTTTGATCCAAAATGGCGGACCTAAAAATCGATTTTTCATACCGTTTGAGCTACAGATACGAAATTTGGCATAAATGTGCACTGTGACCAGTAGTTTACGGAAATATTACATTGGGGAAAAGTCGCCATCTTGGATCCAAAATGACCGCCCAAAATCCCATCTTGCACACCGTTTGAGCTAGATAAATGAAATTTTGCTTGAATATGTACCATTACAAGTAGGTTAGGACAATATAAGAAAACTTTCAAGAAGTCGTCAACTTGGATCCAAAATGGCCGCCCCAAAAACCCAATTTTCAATTCATTGAAGGTAGAGAAACGAAATTTTCCTTGAAGGTTTATGACCAAGAGTAGGTTGCAATAAATGGGGCAAACCTCCCCTTTGGGGACGCAGCTTCCCGTGGGAGGGTGCAGATTGACACCATTGTGGTGTAGTGCTGCAGGGAGATTTTGGTTAAGATAAAGGAGACGCCTCCTTTCAAAAACACTGAAGTTCGGGCGAAGCAAAGCGATTGTATATATATATATATATATATATATATATATATACGTCTTGTGGGGTATCGTTGAACAGCTCTTAATGAGTAATCTACTAATCAATAAATAGTTTCTCGATAGCTAATAATAATAATAATAAATTTTATTGTCGTTAAGCTATTCACAGCAATGGACAAAGTCAAGTTTGTAGCATAAGATACAGATAACAATTTATGACAATTACAATAGCCATTCTAGTTAAAAATATAACAAAATTGATAATACAACAGCAGCAACAAATACAATATTCACTTATATATTTACAGTTATAGGTATATAATAGCCTAATTGCTTATATGTATATATTTATAGTATGGTTATATAATTTTACAAACAATGTGTATAATTAAAAAGGAGAATATGTTATATTTCTATGGAACAGTCAAAAAATTCCTCTAATGAGTAAAAGGGTGTTGCAACTAACCAATTGGACAATTTTCTCTTAAATCTATTCAGATGTTCGTTTCTTACTGTTGGAGGCAGCTTATTATACATTTTTATTCCTAATATCTCATAGCTATTCAAAGATTTGGACAGTCTTTGAAATGGTACATTCATATGCTTATTGTTCCTAGTGTTCTACGAATGTATATCTTTTCTGAGCTGTACGTTTTGTAGATTACTTTTTACCTGTTGGAGTACTGTATAGATGTATAGGTTAACCACTGTCATAATCTTTAGATTGATAAACAGAGGTCTAAAGTGGGCTAACCTGTGTGAGTCTGCGATAATTCTGATTACCTTTTTCTGTATTAGAAGGATATTGTTTGCATGACAACTGTTTCCCCAAAATAAGATACCATACTTAATTATACTCTGAAAGAAAGCAAAGTAAGCAGATCTGACATATTCCTGAGGAACATGATTTTTCAATTGTCTTAACAGATATGTTACCCTTGACAGCCTACTACAGAGATAATCAATATGTGGTTGCCATGATAGCTTATTGTTAAGAATTACACCCAAAAACTTTACACAGGTTGAGCTATTTTCAAGAGATACATCTTTGAGACTAAAAGTCATACGTTGAGTTTTATTTTCGTTAAGTGCAAGTCCATTAGCCTTGAACCAAATCGCAGTTTCTGCCCATGTATTTTCAGTTATGGATTGAAGTGAACTTAGATCAGCACAAGTAGTCAGGAAAGTCGTATCATCAGCATACAAGATTGACTGAGCAGATAAGAAGGAAGGTAAATCATTAATCATTACGACAAATAAAAGGGGTCCAAGGACTGAGCCTTGCGGTACTCCATACTTAACTGTTGCAGTGCCAGATTTAGTTTTATTTACAGAAACACTTTGCTTACGGTTATCTAAGTAGGACTCAAATAGCCTATAGCTAATCCCGCGGATCCCGTAGTACGGCAACTTATGTAGAAGAATTGTGTGCTCAACACAATCGAAGGCTTTACTTAAATCGCAAAATGTGGCCTGAACAAATTCTTTATTTTCAAAAGCTTTGAGAATTTTCTTGATTAATAAATCTATAGCACCAACAGTTGACCTACCTTTAATAAAGCCAAACTGTGAAGCACTAAATACATTTTGCTGAACTAGATAATCATATACCTGCAAATGCATCACTGTTTCAAAATTTTTTGCGAAAACTGGGACCAGAGAGATGGGACGATAGCTTGATGGACAATTTTCAGGACCCTTTTTATATACAGGTACAACTCGTGCTACTTTCAAAGAATCAGGGAAAACTCCCTCTGTTAAACATTTGTTAATGCAATAGGTAAGCGGCAAAGCAATACAATCAATCACATTCTTAATTAAAATGCTCGATAAACCATATACATCAACACTTTTGACCGGCTTCCGCTGAATTATATTTCTTTTTTGCCTCGTTGATAGCTACCTTATACGTTTTCCTAGCATGCATATAAACTGATCTAGCCGCTTCACTTTTATCTCTACGGTATAAGTTTAAATACAGCATAACTTTACACTTCATTGAGCGTAGTTCGGGAGTATACCAGTCGGACTTATTTTCTTTGTACCATTTCTTAAACGGGTTATTATTGATTTTACAAGTTCTTTGTGGAAAAGAAATTTCAAAATTGTAAAGAAACACATTCAAAAATCGTTCGAAGAGTGCATCGGAATCCTCACAATTAAGTAGTACTTCATGCCAATTCACATTACTGAGGGAATTTTTAAAGAACAATATCTTTTCTTCAGTGATTGGTCTCGATACAGCAATTTTATATTCGGAAGCCACTGAGTCACCCACGTTATTTAATAGTAAGTTTTCCAATTTAATCCATACACAATCATGATCCGAAAATGGAAAAATAGATACATCACAAGGAGTATGAAGTACACTAAAATTTATAAATATGTTGTCAAGGCAAGCTAGACCTCTTGTTGGCTTCGTATTTGTAATACTGTAGTTAAATTGTCTTAAAATATTTTTCAATTCATTTACGGTATTCTTTTTTAATGTCATATCAAATTCAGAGTTTAGGTCGCCACCAATAACTATCTTATAATTTCTAAAACTCTGTCTATTTAAAAGAATTAAGGAGGTAGTCGAAGCCCCGTGCTTTCCACTCGCGACTTGTGAGACATCTGTAATGACCTTGACTAAGTTGACTGTATCTCACTGACAGCTCCTGTCGGCTGCATTTATCGGTGTTGGTCACAAGATTACGCCCAATAAAATAGTTCCAAAACAAACATCGATTAAAATAAAAGAGTCATATTCCTTTGATAAACTAGACCCATTACTACGCAGGTAGCAATGATATGCGTTTTCTATTCTTATATGCAACTATATTAAAATTATTATTATATGAACTGCTGTAGAAAAATCAACTGTAATTTTATTTTTTGGCGAAGTTCATGAACTCATAACTGCTATGTACACTGTACAGTATATATTCGTACCATACGTACATTTAGATCTATACTCTATAGTCATTCATGATATGTTCCATGATTTCACAGCATCATTGTACAAGCCTTTATTCAAAGCGATTTACCGGAATCAAGAGTTGCGAAAATTTTGGTACGCAAAAATGATTATTACTAGTTGGTCTTACTCACACCTCTGCTGCCGACAGAGCGTTGCCAAATCTAATTCAAAGTTCACCACGTCTCTTCCGGGAGGTCATGACAGCGTGTGTGTGTGAGTGTGTTTGAGAGAGTGGGAGCACGAGGTTATGAATCAGTATGTTTGTGTGTCCTGCGGGTTAGACCAAGGACGATTGAGAAAAGTGAGGGTGGGGGAAGGCAGCACTGCAGTAACGGGATCCCCCAGGCTACAGTAGATAACACCAGCCCAGTTCTGTGGTAGGCGACATTACCGAATAAACAGTGGACGGGTTGCTCGACTCGAGTTCGAGTATAGTACCCCCCGACTGTCAGCATGCAAGCGAGAGCACAAGCGACAGCGAATACATTTCTGCAGAAGAGAAAGCTTAGTTGCGAATGTATCACTCAAATTTCTCTGTGTTCGAATCGCGTTGTTGCTGGAAAATACTTGTTATCCTTGAGCTATGCAGAGGGGTAACACACATACGATGAGTTTGAATACCTAGTCTTTCCATTCTCCAAATGACAAGTTGTTGTAATTGAATTGAATTGCAAATGCAGGGATGGTACCCTGACCTTTCCTTTCTCCATTCCTTATTATTATCGACCTACGGGCTACGGCATCAAATGAAGTGGGGTGATCAGTCCCACGCTCGGCCGCCTTCACTTCTCAAGGTGCTCAGGAGTACCAAGCACATGTGTTAGGTAGAGGTTCGGTAAGGTACCATGACCTTACCTAAAATACCATCCCGGCATTCGCCTGGTAAAACGCTTGAAAGGGAAATCCTAGAAAATCCCAGTGAGTTTGGTCGTCTACGGAGTTCGAACCCAATCCAATCTTCTTTCTTGATAAGTTTATGTTGTAATGAAGTAACAGGGCAAGCCCCTTCCTTGGTTTCTATCTTATTTGGATTTAGTTCGCTTTTTTCTGTATTCTTTTTTTCCTTACCGAGAGCAAGTGCAACTGTC
>JAGDQP010064322.1:0-11588 GCA_022664845.1 Lepisma saccharinum
AGAGTGAGTACTTACCTCCAAGGATTTGACGCCGTATGTTCCGTCCATAATGAACATCATCATTTTCTTGTATTTTTGTTCTACAAATTACCTTAGGAAAGTTGTCTGATATCGGCTGGCCCTGCGTTGGATACATCTGGAATCAAATCGAAAGAGAGAATAACAGTAAAGAATACAAACTTTGATGGGTAACACAAAATCACAATATGTCAAATAGATGTTTCTATCTAGAAAAGTGATTTTTAATCTACAATTTGCGGTCTGCTGTCCAGATAAATGGATTTCAAACGACGCTAATATGTTAAAACTAAGTCCTGTGAATTTTGCTGCAGCCATATTTTAATATATTTAAGAATCTGCATCTGTTCAAGGGTGACAATATTTAGTTTAGTTTATTAGTGTCCTGGTAAGTGATGGTGTCATTGATAGTATCATGTGATCAGGGCTCTGATATGAGTTAATAGCTGTGGAATATACGAACTTCTACATAGTGACACACACTACAAAGGTCGAGCCATGCATCAAGTTTAAGTACTTTTGGTCCTCTAGGAAATCAATTGGTAATCATAACAAAATTTGCGTTTATAATTCACTTTTATGTCGAGCTTCGCCCCTTAATTCAGAAACACTTAGCAGCTTTCTAATGAAACTTTCTTACTGTGCACTAAGGTTGTTTGGTGGTGTATCCAATACACCACTGGCGGTGTGACGAACACTTCTATTTGCATTTAGATCTGCGATAGAGACGAGAATGAAAATTTTCTTTTAAGAAGAATGTTAATTACAATTATAGACTATTAGGTAGAATCCCAATTTTGAAGAAATAGTCCATTTCACCCGGTAAAGACGTGTGGGGTGTCATTTTATTCCATTTTTGTCCAAATTACGAAAATAGAAACTTGGAAATCAATTTTGATTTGGAAAAGGGAAATCTTAAGTAGGGGAAACTCTTCGTGTTGGCGACGCTGCTGCCCTCCCTAGTTACCCGACAGTCATAAGTGATACCTCGTTGGAACACTCATGAGACACAAATTAGAACGGTATATCATGTGTTTCAAATAATTGTGCTTCATATTTAGAACAACAAGAAAAAGAAGAAACCTAAAAAAAAGCTTTCCAGCGTATTCCTAAGCATTCTCGACAAACATACGCAACAATCAGAAAGCTTGGTGCCATACAGCATAAGAAAAAATCGTAGAAACCAAACATCACATTGGCGATCTCCTTTAACATTGGACTAATGAGGATATTTCCCAAACAGATTTTCTCGACAAAAACTACCAAAGTTACGCAAATTGAATTTAGGGTTCCCATTTTCGTTATTTGGGTAAAAAAAAACGAATAACATGATACCCCACACGTCCTAACCAGGTGAAGTGTGCTATTTTTTACCCTAGTTGATAGTCTATTAAGGCACAATACGATTAGGATTTGAAGCCTTAATCTTGCTACGTGCATTATTCAAATTTCAGTGCAGGAAAATCGAAAATACCTTTCACCGGATATAATCAGTTTCGTTCTTCAATAATGAGTACAATTATTCTTAAAATAATGTTGGTAGTAGCTTCATTATCATTATTGTGTTCAAAATAAATCAATAAATCTTCTGGATTACCGGTAGCTGTGTTGATGATTCAAATACGGAACGAAATTTACAATTACTTTTTGTTTGCCTTGAAATGTAATTTCAATAATCGACGTAAAGCAAACAGGGTGCAAAATGTTATTTTTTCATGGTCCGTATGTTAAAATTTATTTAGATATGATCGAGCTTTATTATTCTGCTACTACCAGAGAATGTTACGATACAAACTGAGTAGATCTCATTAAACCTTTTGGAAAAATCTGTACATGATATAATGCTCTTTTTCGTTTTCAGACATTGTACGATATACTGCAACGTTTTCTATACACAGCATTGCTACTATAAATACAAGGTTTTTGGCGAGTGGAATGGGAGTTACATTTATGTCAGTTTTCACGTTATTTAGAAATCAAAGTTCTAACGAATTTTCTACAAATGACAGTTTATTATATTTATCTTTTGTGGTGTCTACTGAAATGAGCTGGGCAAATCGATCATATGAATAACACAGTGCCGTAGAAACTGGGAGGCACCTATCTCGGGCGTTAAATTTGGGGGCGTTTTAAACTATATATAAACGATGATGCGACAAATGTACCGCTAATATAAACATTTATCAGGTTGAAAAAGACGTTCCTTCATTTCAGTACTAATCAAGGCAATGAAGTTTATATATACAAGCAATATAGCAAAATTCATAAAATGTGATAAGTGGTGTGTACATTATTACGAACATTATTTTTCAATTCCTACTCAACATATTAAAATTAAAGGAAATAAAATTCCAACTAAACGTGGGGAGACATTTTATATAAATGTCTCGGGCGCCGAAATACCTCACAACGGCTCTGGAATAAAACAATCTTTCATTGAAACTCATGTCATCTGAACTTGAATCGAAACAATTGATTTAAACCAGACTTTTCAACCTAGAGAAGAGGCAATGCATGAAGTTTGGCAACCTGGAGGGAGGAAATAGGGAAAATTGCGTGAGAAACGAAAAACATGCCAAAGAGTTACAGCAGAGACGTTAATTATCTAAAAAAAATATTTAAAGAAAAGCAGTGTGTACAGTAATAAGTAGGTCTAATTTCAGTTTTCAGAGTAGGTCCTACTTAAAAAAAAATAGATTAAATGAACCGTTTCCAAATATATTAAAATACTTTACGATCTGATCAGTTCAACAATTTTTCTATATACCATCAGTGTTCTATTTGAAGCGGGGGATTGTTGCGATTTCCCCCTATCTGAGAACATTTTTCTAGATCTGTTTTCCGAAATATCCACTAGCAGGTTGAATATGGCTGTGAATTATTATTATTATTATAGTGTGTGTTTCCTGTTATTTTCTCCAAAACCATAAGATCCATCCAACAGATTGGGTACCATATAAGACCATACATTGTATGGGGGCACATTTAAATATGTATATTTGCATCAAGTTTAATCACTGAGACTCGAGCACCGAAAAAGAGGAGGAAATGCGAAAAATATAGCTTCCTATTATATTTGGGTATCTTGTTCTAAATCCACGCCCTCCATCCTGACATCTGAAAGAATCTAGTGTGAGGGTTTCGCCTACACTGGGCTTGAACAGACGCGGCTTGATACGGGATTTAATTTCTTTGGAAACTTCACTTCCTCCTCACTGAAGTCCTCTTGCCTGTTGCATCGGACGGTAAATGTCAATCATTTATCGAAAAACTATTCTTAAGTTTCCACCCCAAAGAAAATATATCACCTCAAGCACTCTTATGTACCGTCCTGATCAGTTGAATTATGATGGCTCGAGCAGCATAAATATGACCTTGATAATCTCAACTGTCAACTGTAAGAAAATCGAACTTAAAACGACTCATACATTTAGTTTTTCTTCATATCTTGTGTTGCTACACCATTAGTAGATCTGGTAATGATGTAGCCTGTGAAGCCACGAGCCATTGCTATTATATTACTATAAAAATAGTCTTTCTTCTCTACATATATTGTTTTACTTATGCATCTTTCCTTGCTGGACCAACGGCCGTAAGCTGATGATAATATATTATTATATAAATGTGTTTCCTTTCTCAAGAAATACTATTGTTCAAAAGTATCTTTAGCTTCTAGATCAATGGTTGGATCATACCGTTTCAAACTGTTGCAATACTGTTTTACTGCAATGATCTTTCCTTCACTGCCTCGCAAATATTATTCTCCAAGGAAATCTTGTGTTTCAAGGTCAATTTTATGTTGCTAATCAAACATGCACATAGTGACCCATAATATTGCATTTTTGGTACTTGCTTAGTAAAATAGACATCGTGTCGAAATCAGCACTCGTATTTACCGTTAAAGCACATGATTAATTGCTCTTCAGAAAGATCTGAGATCAAGTCTACTATCAATATCCAAAATTTGGAAATCATAATTCAGAAACCTCGGCGACGTAATTAAGCAGGAACACCAATGTCAGAAATAACTTTAGCGCGGAAACATTAACATCTAATGTCTGTGTCTTATAAGCATAGAAACGGTAATTAGCATGGCACTTTGCTATGGCGAATACCATAACCCTTACATCATTGTATCAAGTTTTGATCGAGTCGATACAATGAATCCCAAGTTATGTTCGAAAGTTAGTTTTAAAAGTCAGTGCCACACACAATTACTGCCGCACGTAGGTCAGAGGATATTAATTTGAAATAGCACTAACAAAATTAATCAATTTTTAACAGCTGTAGTACTAAAACAAATTGGGAATATAATGGTTGAAGTGCAGATAGAACATATACGTCGGAGAGTACACATAAGAAGGTTAAAGGGAATTTATCACACAATCACTATGCATGAAAAGAAAGCTAACAACTTATGGGACATTGACTTAAATAAGCAAGCAAGTAGTTCAACAAATAATGAACAAGCACCATTACGTCGTGAATAATGAAATAATGAAACGTCAAAGAAGTTCACCTAAGCATTTTGATTGTGAGGGATATTAACTTCCATTCATTTATTTGAGGGGAGTGAATTGTTAGATATTAAGAAAGTGATTATAGTTTAATACCTATGGTTAACAAAATAATTGTTTAATATTTATGTTTGAGTGATTTCGTGCGTTGAGAGTATCAGCAAATAAACTCATTTTACTATCCATGTTACTGTTGGATTTTGTTTGGAAAACAAGTAAACCGAAAGATGTAGTTTCTGAATGATGAAAACTGATTTACAAACCTAACGCAAGGAAACATTCATTGTCTGTATGTTTGTGCTGTAAAGAATTTATGATGGAATATGCAAATGGATTGCTCTAATTTACTGCCAAATGGATTTAATGGATATCGACATTTCATGGATGATTCAAAGAATGCATGTCTATGGAAATATATGCTATTTGGTACTAAACTGTATGTCTAAATTGAAATATTTATATTGTTATACGAAACTAATCTATTGAAGTGTTTGTATCAGAATTGGGTTTCAGATAGTGCATGAACTGTGATGTAGTTGTAGCATATGTAGTTGGCACAATATCTGTCTCAGCTAAGTAATTTGATGAGTATGATATGGCATGCACGGAATTTATCACTAAGTCAAAATGCATGAACCGAGTACCTAATCCAGAGACGTCATTTAGAGGGGACAGGGGGACAATTGACCCCACTGGGTTTGAGAATATACACTTTCTAAAACGTAAAAAAAATAGAAAGACAAATTAAACCGACGTAAAAATACAATGAAAAGTAAAGAAAAAACATATTTTCAAATTTCGATCTTTTGTAGAAGTTCTGAACGAAATTCGTAACTAAAACAAATGCTTGTAACATGCTACGCAATGTAGGCCAATGAGTTTTAATTTCCTGTTATAGTAATTAATTTGGCACCAACCTCACACAAATAAATCGAAAATGAGATAAAGACTTATGAGAAATGTATTTAATTTTATTTAAAATGGGATTTTAAATCGGGCGTTTACTTTCGTCTTCTGTAAAATGTTTATATCTACGTATATACCCTTTTGCTTTCATATTTGCATCCGCTCAAGAATAATTCTGCATTACATTTGCATGATGTTACAATTAAATCGCCGAGAAACCCTGTGCGGTGCCTGTCCAACGTTGACTAGTATTATCATATCAGTGATTCTCAAAGAGTGTGCACGGTCACACTAGTATGCCGTGAAATTACTTGCTTGCCGCGTCGCTAGAACAGAAATATTTTGATTAAAATGATGAAATAAAGGAAAGGTGAAATATATATTGAATACCTTTAACAACGTTATTTATTAATGAAAGAGGAAAAGTAAAAATTTGGAATTATTAAAGTTATTGACTTAAGTTAATATTTTATTTTTATAATTAAATACCGGCGAGTTTAATTTGAAACTTAGTCTGGCATGAGACATAAAACATGGCCCTCCCGGAACTACCATAGTTCGTATTCCAGTTTGGGTTCTTAAATGTAGAGTATGGAACTTTCTTAGCGTGTATAAGTACCGATTTTGCATCCCAGAGCCAATGTTGTATAAGTTTCTATTCTCTGCTTCTTTTATCTCTTGTTTGTGGTTCTTGGTTCAGAGTCCTTTCTTTTCTGGTTGGTTAGTGTTTACACGTCCCTTGTGCTTGACAGCACCAATGTGACTGTATTCTGATGTTTATTATTATTAATTGCAGTTTTTGTTATTGTATAAGTATTCCTATTTAATGCTTTGATTGTTGCTGAATCGTTATTAAAGTCTACCTAGGTAAAGTACGTCAGCCATATTTTAAGGATTGGAGATACATATTTTTTTGTAAAATGTATTCCAAACTTTTGCTTGATGAACCTCTACGAGGATTGAGTCTATGACCTTTCGTATAACAGAGGAACGGTTTTGCCACTCGGCCACCTATATGTTATTTTGGGTACATGTTGTTTGTTCGTGTATGAACATTTCAGACATGGAAGTCGCCATACTTTTTATTTTGATGGCTGTATCTCTTGAATAATACGACGATCAAAAGGCAAATGTACAGCAATGAATAGCGACTATATTAATGCACAATTGCTGTAAATATCACATATTGCACTTGTGTGGTATACTGACAATTGACTAAAGAAATGACTAATGACATTTGCCATCTTACCCCAAAGTGTAGGGGAGACATGCCTAGTGTTTCGGGGATTGATGCAGCAATAACAATTTGTAGTTACAATTAACAAAAAAATATGTTAAGAACGATACAGTAAAAAGAGTAGTGGCCTCTAAAGTTGGATTCTTGGATAAGTAGTGTACGCGTCAAGCTTCCAACGAGAAGTGCAGTATATTTCTGCGTTCGAACCCCACAGCAGCCGCTCGGATTATTTGCTGTTGGAAAATTAACACCGTATATCGTGATAAAATCAACGAACAAAATAAAACTAATTGTGTGTATACCAATAGACAGCATTCGTTCTCTGTTTTGTCCAACCAAACCCGTTTCTTCTCAACCATTATTCAACGTCAAATAAAACGTTTAATAGGCGGACATTTACCACGTTTCAGTACTAACTTTTAATTTTCGTATTTTCAACGTTTGTATGCTACTGGGAAAGAGGGGCAATATTAAGAAAACATTATATATGGGAGGTCAGTGTCACATATATGGGAGAAATTTACATATTAATCACAAAGAGAAGCAAGTTATACTCATGTATTTATTTATTACATAGACGGTTGCAGAACGTTGATTAGACTCCAGTGTATCATTTTCTTAAAATAAGATAAAATTAATTTATGGGCGTACAATTTTATTCAACGTCATTTTCAGGTTACTTAGTTTTTATTTCCTTCTAGTAGCACTATCGTTTGTAATGGCAAAGCAAGAAAGTACACATCAAAATATGGTTGTGTTAACACTTTTTGTTGTCCCAGGGCGACTACCACCTGTTTGTATTAAATCAATACAACAAAATGTTGTTGATTTCGGTTATTCAACACAATGGATGTGCTTTTAATGCTGGTTCAACACAACATTAGTACTATCATAGTGTTGAATTAACGAAATCACACAACAAACGGTGTTAACAGAAAACATGGTGATGGTCTCCTCGAGAAGCCGAAAAGTGTTTAATTAACACAGTCAATATTGAAGTGTACTAAATTCGTCATTTATGGAAAAGTGGAAATTCCCAGGCACCTTTAAATGCTTCCACAAAACCTTATTTATTTCCTACATTCTAGGGGCGAACTTGCTAATAGTTTGTTGAAAGATATAAAATAATTTCAAACAAAATAAAATTAAAATCATCATAATTTTCCTCACCATTGGTTTTTGTGTCATTTAAGGCAAATCTAGTGTTTTCAAAATCCAGGCGACCAGGCGTCGGTAAAATCCTCGAGATCATTTCTCAAAATGTGATGCCTTTCTATGGATGGCCTAATATCTTTGGAACCGAGAATTTTGGACCTCCAAACCGATTGTAATTGTACCGACATGAGTTTGTGACTATCAATTTGAATTTAATTATGACTTTCAGATAACTTAGAAGGGAAGAAAGGGGAGAAAGAAGTGGACCAATGCATATTTTGCCATGACTGATTAAAAATCCTGGAAAACCAGTCAGGATCATAGGCGGCGAAGCCAACGCTCTGGTAACTGAGTTTCAATCCTTTGGTTTTATTTCTATGGTTAGAAGTTAACAGATGTTTATATTTCGCTTCATGATTGCTCTGTGTAAGGTAGTACGTATGCAGTTTTTAGCTTCTTTACGGTATGAATTTTTAACTGAACCTGATCTGTGCTGTGGTGCTCGGCGATGGTGACATTCATGAGAATAACTGAAAGTTTTAGGAATTAGGGATCAATAATAATTACTTTCGTGCATTTTTTATATTGTTATAACCTTATATAAAATTAATGTCTGACATAGATGAAGAATCTAATGAGAAACAGAATCTTCATGTATAATAATTTGGAATAGGAAATATTTACTTAGAAACAGGTGTATGATTCTCAAGATTCCCTTGGTATCTTTCTTCATCTAACAAAGACAGATTGGTGGGATTTCCTACAAATGTTATGTCTCACTCAAACGGCTCTCTAGAAATTTTATCTTTAATATCATTGGGAGATTTAAATTAATCGTGCCGAGTTCTTCCTTAAATTTTGATCGACAAAAGTCATTATTAGAAAGATAAATTATCGGATAATTGAAAATTTCCGTTATCTTTCAAGCGCAAAAAGATCTTCAAAACAAGAATAGAGATTGATATCAGTTCAGTCTTTAAGAAAATATACCTAAAATGATGAAAACAATTTGTATATTTGAACTGTTTCATGTCGATGTAACTTTGCAGCTATCTCATATATACAGTATATTATATATACGAAGTAGCTTCAAAGTACCATCTATGTTTCTTCTACTCATCACTACGTGTGGGTTCCAAGCGAACGAAAGACACTTTTGAAGACCTATCACATGCAGAAGACAAGTATTACAAATAGGTCTCAAACTAGTATACGGTACAGAGCTGTCAATAATATTTTTCTGGATATAGTTCAATAGCAAATATTTATGTTTGTCACTAATATAAGTTATTATAAGCGTACATGAACATCGAATTGCACGTTCCCACAAGATAAAGATTCTATAAAAAAAATATTTTGGTTAAACGTTATCGTTATAGAGTTCGAAAACAAATTATCACGAACTTAGTGAACAAAATCAATTGTTTTATTATTTTTAAAAAAAGTGTAACGAAATGAACATATTTTGATGCTGCTTACGACTTTGAAATGTTCCATCCAATGGAGCTGAACATCACACTCTTTTTCCACATTCACCGAAGAATCAGATTGTCGATGATGAAGCAGTACAAGACGTCACATCATGAACGGGAACCATTATTATTGTATTTAGTAAACGTCAGTGTTGATTTTCTGCAAGCTAAAAATAAAAAAAATTCACAGTATACAAAACAAAGTCATTTTAATTATTACCGTATGATAACATAGAGGTGTTAAAGAAAGAACATAAGAGTGGGCATTTAGAGGAAACAAATCAAAAGAAATTAATACTTAGGGTAGATTCTATGGCAAGGTACTGAAATTCGTCCAGCTATATTAGCGTATATTCTTTACATGGAGAAAGACAACGACGTGAAAAGAAAACTGTCAGCTTTAGTCTGTCCGGATTAAGAAAGGAGTGGATAAATCTGATCCGATATCTTGCCGCATGATATCTTAACAAGTAAAAAAGCTAAACCAATAGAAGGGACACGCATTGGTTTTCAGAGTCAACAGACAAAAAAAGCTTCTAAGAAATAGAAATCCACAACCCAAATATCAAATGTTGCTTCCTACCTGTTTCAAGTACTAAAGAGGATATTATATTTTCATGGATCCGTTAAAATGAAAATCAATCGAAATTTTTAAGAGAATTCACAACACATAGATATCAATTTCGCTTCTAAAATGCGTAACCTTTGATCTTGTATATTGATAAATAGTAATAAATATATTTGTATCATAGATAAAGTTAATAAGAAAAAAGGTTAAACCACAAAAATATGAAAAGTATTGATTAACAGAAAGTTTAACTGTGTCCATTGAGGACTCTGTCATGTTGACAAATTATCAATCAAAGCGTAAATTAATATTATATGTTACGCTCGAAAAATAGCTCATATATTAAACTGAAAACCCTTTAATATTTTCTTCTAGTTTATCCATTCCACACACACAGAGAAATTTAAATGTTTTTTTTATTTACTTTCGAATTATGTATGAGTAAATAGATTGCACGTGTAATATATGACACTTATTTGGTCGTTACGTTACTATTTGCAGAATTACATTCTTTTTTTTAAATCACAGATGAGAGTACGATACCTGGAAATGTATTAAATTGCCTGATACACATTTCCTAAATATCACGTTCTTTTATTTCAATTAACGGTACCAACTCTTCCTGTTACGGTCATACAATAAGGATCAGCCCCAGACAAGCATACTAAATTATTTCAAGGTTTCCCTCAGTTTTATCAAGCAAAATCCGGACTAGTAGGTAGACAAAGAACCTGGTCCCAACGCCTAGAAGCGACATTATTCAGGCATAAGATCTGCTTGGGACATAGAATCCTGTCTGGCTCTAACGTAAGTTAACTAAATAATAATACTTAATGAACACATTTATCAGAGTAGACATGATCTACAGATGATGTCTTCAGACTACATGATAAGAACACCAAAAGCAATTTCAAAGAAACAACATAGTACAATTAAATGGTTAAAATAAATAGTTTAATCCAATTTTAGTAAAAGTAATATGGAAAATGCATCAAATGTCGAGAATGCTCGACAGTGCTTGATAATGTGACGAAGGTGTGCCTAGAAACGATTTCCCTTTTTCTTATGGATATCATTCAAGCTCAAACGTAAAAGCAGTTATTGCTTCTGCTACTGGATTTTGATATTCACATATTATTCGTGTAAAAGAAACATATTTCTGCAACATGAAATATAGAGAGAATGAACTAATTTTGATAATTCAATTGTATCTAAAAGTTCATATAATTGGTGGATATTAACTAAGAGCTACTTTCATTGGAAAGCATTTTGTTGCGCCAATGATCAGTGATTCCCCACACTATCCCCTAACTTTAACATTATTGCGGCCAAAAATTGATAGAAACCGTACAAAACTCTACTTACACCCTCCCAATTTGACTTTACACCCCACAAACTGAAAATCCTGGTGGAATCCCTGCTAATGATGCAAGTGATGAGTTTTATTATCATGATGAACTAAAACAAAATTGATTTTTTCGTTCCGTGTATAGTGCAATGTAGCATATGTGGCTACAACAATCGAAATACAAAATAATTACGGGAACTAGGTATTCCTTATTAATATTTCACAATAGAGAAGCAACTGAACTTCTATTTGAGATTCGCTGCTTCTCCGCTCTTAACGATATCCATGACCCGTTGGTGAATGTTTATTTATTTTTCTTCATTGAAAGTAATTATTAAGTTTGAAGCTTAATAGATGGCATTAAGCT
>JAGDQP010064323.1:0-11587 GCA_022664845.1 Lepisma saccharinum
ATCTTGACTGAGGATTTCCCATGGCTTTTCTCAGTCACTCCAAGCAATTGCCGGGATAGCATTTTCTTACGATTTTATTCCAGTCGGACTTATTCTTTCGGTTTCGTTCTAGTCGCTTCATTTCCATTCAGTGTTATTCCAATCGGCTTATTCTCGTCGGTGTTTTTCCATCAGATATATTTCGTCGATATTTCAATTTCGGATTCAACATAGTCCCGGCCCGACACCTTCATTAATCCTTTCCCGTCACCTATCCCGGCCTGAGCGTTATATGCCTAATGGACATAAATAAAAACATCCCCTCCCTAAATTAATAACGTTATCAGTTGTGAGGTCTTTCGAAAGAAAGCTTGTATTTGTTTCAATGGTTCATTCATCAGTTGTTGTTATTTTGATCTTGACCCTCAACACCTCTCTCTCTCTCTTTCGCACACACACACGAGTTTCGCAACCCACTTTGCCCGTACTGGTTTTAAAGTAGCAATAATTTCCCCCATTTAAAAATTGAAACAAAAAAAAAGCAGTCGTCTTTGCTGATTAAGAAATTTATCAATGAAAATGGATTTATTGGTTATGTTCCTTTCTTCTGTCAACTTGTGGCTTGTGGCTGGGTGTGTTTGAAATTGTATGCTTAGGGAATAAATTCTTTCTTGTGTCATGAAAATAGGACAATTGCGAGGCGAGCAGTGACCGTTCGAAGTGATTCTTGCGAAATTAAGCTAATTTCCTAGAATATTTTGATATCAGTGATTTCAGATTAAAGATTTATTGCTCATCACAAGTATAACAAAATATTTTAGTGTTTGTCCGTACCAATACGCTGCATTACGAGACAGAATAATTTGTTTGCAATCAAAGTATTGTGAAGTGGGATATAGGAGGGGGGAATAATGCCAAATTGTATTTTTTCCCCAAAATTAAAAATTTCGGTGATATTTTGAACAAAACTAAAGCTGTAGCTACTAGTTAATTATGGTTCACTGAAGAGCATTGTGAGTCTTTTTTGTAAAAAAAAAAAAAAAATCATCTTTAAATTTAACGAATAAAAATAATCGTAACGAATAAAAATAATGGATACAATCGCTGCATAAACTGGTTGTGTCCTAGAGTGACCACTTACGATTTCGGTCATTCTCAAGAACCTAATTGTGCTAGTACGAAAGCCTCCATTTTGTTGAATCACCAAGAGCAACACCATTTGTTGTGTTGATTTAACACAATTAAATAGTGGTGGTCGCCCTGTGACTCCAAAAATGTTTACTTAACACAGTCATTTTTGCAGTGTAAAGATCCATAAACGAAAAAATCGCAGGGTATACCTTGTGAAAATTGTGGAACTAGACCACTTGATGTAAGTAACCGGGCACTTGTGATTCAAATTCAAATTTATTGCGTTCTTCAGACCGTATAAGATGTACATTGAGTACAACGGTGTAGAATATATCATGAGTTACAGAGCATACAAAAAAGTGTGAAAATAGAACAATGTCTGAGATGGACGTACACAAGTAATTGAAGTTATATACACAAAGACACAAAATACACAGATAAATATATAAATAATAGCTGTACATATTATAAACATTAGTTGTGGATTGCCATAATGATAGAATGTACCTTAGAACTAATAATATGCGTGCTGTCATAATTATTCTATCAATTATAATGCTCTCAATTTTGTCTGATACCTTATCAGTATGTTGCGTATCTATTTTCTGAATGTTTGAGTATATTGTTAAAGTATATTGTCATGTTCCGGGATTCATGTATTCTTCTACTGAATAGAAGGATTGTTTTGTAAGAATTGTTATTTCATTTTGGAATTTGGGTGCCGAATTTATATCTTTGAGATTTTGTTGAAGTTTATTATACAAAAGAGTTCCCATATATTTTGGGCCAACTTCTAGAAGACTGTTCTTATCCTATGATATCTCTGTGTTAAGGTTATTACAGGTGTCGTACGAATGTTCTTCTTTAATACATTTATAGTATTTTTTTAAGTTCTCATGGTAACATATTTACGGGATTCTAAAAGAGCGTTAACAGATTATATAATGTATTTATGAATAGGCAGATTTTATTCGTCAGCGTTCTTTAAAAGATATGAAGCTGCTTCTATTTCTGTTTCTGGCGTAGTGGCGAAACCCTTTTCATGCCTATTTCTACAGCAAGTAAGTGCACAATACATGTCTGGCATATTGCTTTGCAATGTCCTTTTTAAATGATAATTTCACTCTACTTCACTCAACAGCACACAACGTATGTGCCTATTCTATATTCAGAAGAAGAAAAAATGCTTAAGTTAAAATGTGGACGTACCGTATTTGTTTATTTAACTCCGTGCCTTTGATTTCCATTGTGGTTTGGGTGACCTACACATTGTGCCGCCTGAGTGACGTTCCTCTCCTGAGATAACCGAAATAGTCGTTCGCTTATCCTGGAAAAATGCAAGATTTTTTCACATCTACCTGCACGGCTTGGCAGCCATATTGGAAACATATTCCGGTACGATAAAAAAAAACACTTTATTTTTATATGGGCCACTCTGGTAACTTTGAACTTCGGCCCGTAACGATTCTAGTTTAGCTGTTAAAATCCACACCCATGCTCCTTCCGGGACTGAACCCGGGACCTTCGAGCCGATGGCCTACCGCCGCAGACCGCTCGGTCATCCGACCGGCTATTCCGGTACGAATAGCCCACTCTCGTGTAGCCTAAAGCAAAAGTGACAAGAGAGAAGGACTTAATCCGGCAGCTGCAGTATGGTCTTGCCGTTAAGGCGTCGGGAAGCTGATCCAAACGCTGGTGTCGGCTTCTTACACACACACACACACACACACACACACACACATATACATATAAATATATATATATATATATATATATTAGAAAATTAAAGTTTTTTTTATGTAAATACACATAAGGAAATTTAATAAAAGTTGTGATTTATAATTCTAAAAGAGGCCACTAAAAACTAGGACGTATATAACGAGGTGTGCAAGGGAGTGGGGTGCGTTTGAAGGGTGCTGGGCGGCGTTAGCCGGGGGGAGGGGATGAGCACCCGGTTAGCGGTGGGCATACGCAAAAGTACTATTTACTCAAAACTTCTGTGCCGTATTGGAAGTGTTTCCAAGTGGGCTTTCCCCAGCCCTGCAACTCTCTCCCTTTCCGAATTCCAGATGGTCACTTGATCCTCCGTTCGGTTGCGCGCTTCTCCCACGTTGAAAAGAAAAATGAACTTGATATTGTATGCCAAAATTCCTTCTTCACTTGGGAGATGCGACAAATGTGTAGAATTGATCACGTGTTGCAAGTTTGAAACAGCTATTCCGCCAGCCCCTCCTGTGGGTGGTGTTTATCCCAAAGTAGACAACACCCCCCGAACTTTAACATTTTTCCTGTGAAAAATCGATAGAAACCGTACAATATTTTACTTACACCCTCCCAATATTTTGACTTTACACCCCCCCAAACTGAAAATCGTGGCGGAATCCCTGGTTTAAAATGAACGACCGTGCCAAAGTATTTGAATATAGTACAAAAACATTTTAAAAGTTTAAGATTTGATTTCACATTATGTTATCGATATTTTACCATGTTTTGAGTGATATATCTTCACTGAATAATTTTAACTTCGCAATGTGAAAATATTGTTGGTTGGATTTCACCAATGGGCTTCCACGTAGATATTAATAGATCAGAGAGTAACATATGAGTAGTTTATTTAAGAATACTAAGATTAAGAACTCATAATTATTTGAAGTGTGTTTAGAACTTCAAATGCATAACGCTGTCAAGACTTAGGTGGTTATTCTTAGATCCTGGTACACAGTAAAAGAAGCGAGGTGTTAATTCAACATAAGGTGGTCCCAGCGTGACTACCAATCTTGTGTTAAATCAACACAACACATGGTGTTGATTTCGGCACAGGAAGAAAATAACTATCGACTGCAGCAAAATTTAAACATGTGCTGCTCAGTTAGAAGTTGAGCGTCTTACCAACTTGGGTAAATCATCAGACAGAAAGAGCACTAGATTCAAACAGTAGAGAGTAAAAAAATGCTGCTGAACCCCAAACACAAACAAAGTTACTCTCACGACTTATGCTATGATTTAATCACTTTTCCATTGGCCAATTAGGGATCAGAATCCCCATTCATTGAGCATAGTTCCATTTCTATGAAAGCAAGTGCAGCATTTGACATGATGTTATGATAAGAATGAAGAAGTGCTGCACAAGTGTTTGGTTGTCGCCATCTTGCTTGCTTTCATAGAAGTGGAATATGCTCAATGAATGGGAATTCTGGTTCCCAGTTGACAAAGAGAAAAAGGTTGAACCATGTGATAAGTCATGCAAGTAATTTAGTTTGGTTTGGAGGTTCAGCAATATGTACACACTGTTTATATGTATAGTGCAGTCGTTTAATTAAAATGTTCACTAAATATCGTTTCCATCTAGTGTTTTTTCTGTCTGACGACTTAGCCAAGTCGGTAAGACGCTCGACTTCTGACTGAGAAACCCGTGTTGAAATCTCGCTGCATCCGTAACTTTTTTTCTCTCCCTGCACCGAAATCAGCACCGTGTGTTGTGTTAACACAGAAAAAGTGGTAGTCACGCTGGGATATCGCATTGTGTTAAATTAACACAGCTATTTTTTGCAGTGTATAACATTATTTAGTGGTTATACATGAGAGGCACTTATCTTGCAAAAACGTCCAGAATAACCTACAGAATTGTGATCATCATTCGTCTGTTGTTATTTATTATATGCCGAATAGCTACAAGTATGGGAATTCTACGCCTTCATCTATCTTCAACCATGTTGCTTTTTGCCTTCTCCACTTCGCATCAACCTACCTTGATTTCGCATTGCCCAATACTCACTTACATTACGCGCGGAGGTTTTTCAGCTGTTTTCAGACTTGGGTGACATCTGTGGTTAAAATTTTAAACAATTATTTAATTCGGATAAGTGTGCAAAACGGAAGTGAACGTGACATAGCATTACGGAACGGAATTGAGGATTATTGAATTCGAAAAGGGGGTTTTGAAGCCAGTTCTGAAAAAAAAAAAATATCTTGCTGGAAAAAAACCTCTTGCCAAAAAATGAAACAAAAGAGTGTATCACTGTCGGAATTTTAAACGGAAGTTGACCCGACAACGCGTCACTACTGGCTTGTTACGTAAATACGATTTCAGAGACACATTCTGCCAGGGTGCCTCGGTGGAATCGGTGCTTAATGCCTCGCCTTCTTAAACGAAGAAGCCCGGCTTCGTGTCCCGGCAGAGTTTACACTCTCTTTTTTCTTTCAAAATATATTTTCATATGTTCATATTAATTATTAATAATTTCTTCCTTGTATTTTTCGTAGATTATCTTAAATTAGTGAACATACGAACGTGGAGGTTAGGTGCAATCATATATCTTTGCACCATAGAGTTATAAAACTCCATTAGAGGCAGGGTTGGCGCCACCGTCTACGTGGGTTTTAATTCCCAGCGTAGCGCAAGTTGAACATTCAACTCTGTTTGTTTGGCACGAAGGAAACAGCGAGCCGTGCGCTGCCTGGTATTATATCATTTGTATGTGCCATGCACGATCTTCTCGTGAAGAAAAACAATTGAAAATTCGCATTCGAGTTCACCTTACTTAAGTTCAACACGTAAGATATAAACAATTCCTAATTAAATTGATCAGTATGAGATATAATTTAATATAAAAATCACATATAAAACGTTCTTGATAAATATTATTTTTGTTCTCAGAAAATATTTTTTTGATATTTTTTTAAATTTTATTAATGGCCTTTAGGCATCTAAGGCTAAGGGGAAGGAAAGGATTCGGGAAGATGTCGGCCAGGGCCTACGTTCAAGATACCATCCCCATTTTTATTTGTTAAATATAATGTTGGTACTTAGAGGAATAACTTATTTTAAAAAAACATTAGAGATATATTTAAAAATATTATACAGCATTAGGGATTCAACGCAAGTGACATGAACATTACACACACAAAGTACTAATGTTGTAATATATACAACCAACGGTTTACCTGCATAAATTTACTAAGAAAATTATAAAATTGGATAATTTTCACATAAATATCATTGAAACAAGACGTATATCATTAAAATGAACATAAAATTATCTCTAGTTTTCGGACAGCTTTAACTTGATATTTAAGTTCTACCATCTATCAAAAGTGACATTATATAGATAAAAAAATAACTGGCTTCCATGGTTAGTTTAGAAGATGCCGGAAAAGTTATTTGCGAATGAGGAAGACTGTCTTTAAATTTAGGGTAAAAGCCTTTGTCTTAAAACTAAAAACGACCTTGTTTGTTCTAGCTTTTCAAATGCTGTGTTTTGACTTTATATCATAAACAATGCGAATAGTCATGTCTATTAAGTATATTACTGTATCCGACTTCAGGTATATAAAATTCACGAGTTTTTCCTCTTACCGACGAGGGTGACCGATAAGAAGCGCTTCTTATCTATTTTTGTTGCGATATTAAATTTGTTTCTATTGTTCTTAATAGTGTAATCAGGATGTTCCTGGTTCGATTCCCAGCGGGGACACAAGTGGTTTGGAATCCACATTAAACTGTAGGTCCCGTCCTTAGGACGTCATCTTCATGCGATAGAATACAATGGCAAATCACCATCGGTTCACCTAGCTCTGGGATCTTCAGATCAAGAGCTTCCTTCGGGCAGAGCACTCAACATCATCATTGTTCCTAATAATTTAAGAAGCCTTTTCAACAGCACATTCCTTACTGAGCCACCATGGCTCAGTGGTATAGGAACAAAGGGACGTCATGGGTTCGATTCCAGCGGCCGACCATCCTGACTGAGTTCTTTTAGATTTTTTGCTCAGGCACACCGGGCAAATGCAGGGATGGCACCTTCAACATAGGTCCTGGCCGACATCTTCCCGAATCATCTTTCCCCCCGATCTCGACCTAAGCCTTAGGTGCCTAAGGCCATCAATGAAACTCAACAGCACATTATGGGATTAGAACTATTTAAATTTTAAATAGACAGATATATTTTTCTACACGAATATAACCACTTTTTTCCAATAGGCCTAAATGAAAACGATCCATTATTTCTGAATGTAATAATGCTTATTTTTATGTATATTTCTGTTCTTACAGTTAGTTGTTACTGGTTTGCCCTTCTTAGGAGTTCTAATTCCATATTTTTTTTTAAATGAACCTCCCATTTCCCTCTGTGCTCTTCACATGTGAATAACACAAAAATATGCAGTTAGTATAAGATAAATGTTACAAAATTAATGACATGGTAATATCACAAAACTACATGTCTTCGTATTCTCCTCCGAGAAAGATTATTCGTACTGTTCGCTCACAAACTTGACACTTATTGGCTATTGGTTTGCCTGTCTTTGTTTTTTTTTTGCACGCAAGCACACATAAACACATACACTACTTCATTACATATTTTTCACTGCTCATTTAGGGTATTTTATTTACACTTATCTACTGGCTCTTCGGCTAAATTCCACAATTAGTGGTGAATTATTTATCGCTTCCTCTTTTGAAAAAAAAAAGAAGCGACAAGAGACATTCAGCAAGAAAGAATGAACGTTAGCAACGCGTAGGCTTACTCTTTTTTTAAAATGTATTGTATTTAATTTCTAGTAAAATCTTGGGCAACACACAACACTACTCCTTCTTTTTTTGCAAATGTATCTTTTATACTCCCTTCATTTTTATGCAAACTGTCTATAATCATATTCAGCCATTTTCTATTCACTACTGGATGAAAGCCTCCCCCTTTTCTTTCCACATATCTTAGTCTGATGCAATCCTCATCCACGTAGCTCCTGAAAAACGCTTGACTTTATCTACCGATCTTGCATTTGGACGTCTCTTTCATCTGGATTTCAAGGAACCGAACCTGCTCCCAATAAACAAAATTCCGCATAAACCAGAATTAAGATCTTTTAAGTTAAAGATCAAATCATCATCTTTGAGAGCAAATACAGTAGAACACAACACATCATACTATATATGTATATATATATACTAGTTTGAAAGTGTAAAAAATATACCTTTTTTTTTTGAAAATTGTTCCGGATAAGATGAATTAGGAGAATTTACTTTTCAAATATTACTTATACAATTTTAGTATGTGTATGGTAATTGATATATTTCATTTTAAACAGACCAGAAAGATGGCCATGTTAACATTATTGTTGAGGTGGCGAAGGTCGAAGGAGAATGAGTATAGGTAATAATATGTCATAGTTTCGAGATCGGCTGCAGATTGAAACAAGGTGATGCCTTGTCACCATTACTTTTTAACTTTGCGTTAGAATATGGGGTTCTAAAAAAAAAAAGATGATAAAAAGGGTTGAAAGGCTTGCGCAAACTGTTCGTCTACGCGGATGATGTAGATTTAATAAGGGATTATATAGATACACTAAAGTAAGGCCGATATGTTACATTAGAAGAAGCTTACGGGGACTGAACGTAAGGTGAACGTGGACAAAACTAAATATATGATAACAAGCCGAAACACAAAGGATGTAGGGAATATAGACTTAATTATTAGGAACGAGGTCACAGAGGTGGATAACTCATATTTTTTATCAATCCAGAAACTCCTAGCCAGGCAATTAATATCAAGGAACTTGAAACAGAAAAAAAAACATAATAAAAAACTTTTTAAAGATATATTTCTTTTAAACAATTCGTACTAAAAAGTTAAAAATATCTTTGTTTATGAACGACTAAAAAAAGTATGGGACGCGCCAGTTTAAGAATTTATAAAGTGACTGTATATATAAGAGGGCGCTCCATGCTTTTCTCTTTAATCATGCATAAACATTATTTTTACCGAGTTATTTCAGCGTTCGAATACCTTTTCTCAAGTGTTTTGTGACCCAAATACTAAAGTATTATGCAACCCTACCTCTTTGCACGCTAGTATTTATTTTACAAATCTACGAAGCTTACGGGGAGCCAAAAAAAAATCGGTGTTGACCCAGCATCGCGAGGACAATTGGGGAGCTTCTGTGAATAAAACACAGTGGCGATCACAGTGAGAGCTCCGGGTCTCCTCTCCTAACCCGTCTGGTCAGCGTGGGAGCAGTAGACCAACTCCTCCCTTCGGAGAGAAGCCTCATCCACTAGTGAATTGAATATGTCTGTGATTTATTATTATTATTATAAATACATTAAAGACTTTGTCCAGGTTCTGACAAAGAGAATTAATTCGTGCATCTTCAGTTCGTTGATTTTTGGAGAAAAGAAAAAGAAGAAAAGATTTTAATGGAATATTGTATTGTCGGCCGACGTACGTTCCTGTGTAAAATTTCATTATTGTATGACGGCGGGAAATGAATTAAATTAACGTTACAAGCGGCGGTTGCAAATTGAAAATATTATTTTGAGAAACATGTACGGGCCGAAGAGGGATAATATGACCGGAGAATGGAGGAAGCTGCATCCAGGAAGACGTTCCACTCTCCTCCTCTCCACTTCTGCGGGTGAGGAAAGCGTATTCTTCACTTATGTCTGTGCTGTAGCGAAATCAGCCGAAGAGCCGAACCGAAGGTGCACGAATCAATTTATCTTTGTCAGAATCTAGACATAAGTTACTGCCGTGCCAAACTAATTATTTAATTGGCGGGGCTCAAGAGTTTAAAATACTCATCATTTGCCCCTACAAAAATTTTAAACGAAGAAATTATAAAATTAACAAGCGTGCGTTGCATTTAAAAAACGCAGGACCAACGAATTATATTTACCAGAATAAACACGAAAGCCGCTGTTTATTAAAACTGGCGTCAAAAACTAAGAAGTATAGCTCATTATACATAGAAACCTTTAAATGCGGTTTTATGTGTTTACATCCACTCTATCTGCCGTTTGCTGTTTGTAATGCTGAAGCCTGAGTCTTTGCAGACCTAGAAAACTATTAGCGCTGCCATCTGTACAACAACTGATGATTACAGTTCTAGCAAAATTGTTGATATTTTTGTAGAAGAGATATTTATAGTTGCAGAAGAGGGGCAACTAGGGTTGCTACCCGTCCCGGAAAAAAGAAATTTAGAATATTATGATCAAGAAACATTTTTTTTTATATACATGGAACATTTTTTTCTTCTGTACTTAGCCATTCTATTCATAGTACCAGTATACCCAAAGGATGCGTTGTAAATGACTACACTTTATTATTCTGGAATGAAAAGACAACCGGATCGCTGGCATTCAATAACATTTTGCTAATAGTTTCATGGTCATATAAGGTGAGAGGGAAAAACATAAGGGTGAGTGCCACTGATATTCTTTAATATTCTACGAACCGTTAGGAAGTATTAAGAGTCTTGAAATATATTACATTTGTTAAATATTTAACTAAATTGGCGAAAACTACAAACTATCTGCTAAGTGGTGATATTCGTGACGAAAAAACAATGTTGTCAATAAAACCAGAGTTCTTTGCCTCTCGGAAACAAGTTAGTGTTTTCTTTCCAAAATTTCCGTTTTACCCGTACATCACTAAAGGCCACTTAGACGATACAATTTCTTGTACGATGAATCTTAGCGAAAGCAGTGTGCCAGCGTAAAAAGAAAAGAAAGTTATGGATTTATATCATAGCATCTTGCTCTATTGTAGCATTCTTGTTTCACATCCTGGCACTACTGCTAATCGTAAGATTCATCGTGGCATAAATGCTGTCATCTAAAGCGGCCTCACAAGAACTTTAACAACCTAGTCAATTTTTTAAATGCCCCTACAAATACAGCAGACCAGTCCATATCTTTAAGAGAAGCCCATACAAAAAGAGACCCTGAAAAACTGACTTGTGTTCATTGTACTTCATATATATATGAAGCTAACTTTAATATTATAAAATACATCCATTATATTTCCATATTACGATACAGATATATAAATCAAATAATTTCGAGATGAAAGAAATTTAACACTGATTGCTTTTATTAATTCATTTCTTCTTCAATACTTTACTTATCTCAGATTTTACGTTCTGTTTGTGTGGACCAGCAATTTCGTTTATTATTTGGGGAAAAACATATTTTTTTAGTACATTTATACATACATAATAAACGCTTAATATGATTCTCTAATTATTCAATTAAGATTTTACAGGTTTATTCTGCAAATTTCATATCGAAGTATATTTTCATATAACATTTCATGGAACTAAAAACACGCTATAATCTTTAATTCAATTGCCGCAGGATACTGGGAAAGCCTCATCCGATATGAACTTCCCTTTATATTTAGAGCACATTTATATTTACGCTGGAGAAGCTTATGCGTCATTATGCTTTGCTTCAATTCACTAGTTTTAGTCTATTTATATTCGCATTTTCGAATTTGAAATACATTCACAATCTAGGATTTTCTACATGCCTTTTTAATTCACGATTATGAATTAATTTATACTTTCATATTTCTCATTCCAAATGTCTTTTACATGTCTATAAAAGTATGTAGCTTTCAGGCAACTCCTTGGATTACATTTAGATTCACACAGAAAATGTCTTGTCTATATTTGTTAACATCTATCTGTCCAGAATACT
>JAGDQP010064324.1:0-11587 GCA_022664845.1 Lepisma saccharinum
CGTTCATATATATATGAAATCTTTATTATTATTAGTAGTAGTAGTATTAAATCGGTGTGGGGTACCTTTGGTTGATTATATTCCTGTGGGGTATTCTTGGTTGAAAAGAAAGAAAGGAAGGAAAGAAAAAAGAAAGATAAAGAAGGAGAAAGGAAAGGAAAGGATAAGAAGATGTTGGTAGCTTTTATTGAATTACATTCATTCTTTTTCTGAAAATGGTCTTGCTTTGTTGAACTCCGAATGCACAGTGGTTATTTGCTTTTGAAACAAGAAAGAGTCTGTAGCATCGGCTTTGACGTCATACGAATACCGTTTGTTATAGTACTAAAAATAAAAATAAACTAAAAATAAAAATATAAAGCTATCCTTGAAGTTTTGGTAGAAATGAGAAACATAAGATTGAAATTTATTTGTTTAATATTTATAAGGTCATACGAGTAACATGTCGAAATACAATATTATCGTTTAAATACAGTTGTTGTTTTGATATATACAAAAATATAAAACAGAAATATTACGCACAGCGTAAAATAAAAACATTGTACAAAATAACCCACAATATAAAGAATTAACGTCTTGTACTTGAATAAAATTATAGTGATACATTTTAGAATTTCGTTGTAAAAAAGCTTAGATTGGTTTTGGCACTACATTTGCAAAACTGTCAAAATAATAGCCTTTGTGAAATTAGTCGATATATACGGCAATCTAATGGGTTCCTCTTGAATTTGCTTTATCCATAATGATGATAAGTCCAGCAGGATATTTTACAGGCAATATATCAATAGGATATATTCCAACAACGTTTTTAGCTATTTCCTCGTCGTGCAATATTATTCTTAGAATAGTATCACTCCACATTGTACACACACACACCTGGACATAAATAGGAACACGTTTTAAGCACACTATTTACTGTTCACTTTTTATGGTTTAAAAACTTGTGTGATAAGCACACAGATCCAATGGATTGATCACCTTTTAGCATTAATGTCAATGCGTTTTATTTGCTTAAAACAATGAATAACGTTGTTACTGTTAACAGTTTGTTTTATAACACATGTGAACTACTGTATAGAGATTTACACTTTATTAATCATAATCAAATAACAAGTTCGTGAAACAGAAATTTTGTTGATTAAATGAAAACACTTGTGCTAATGTAGAAAAACTAAAACGCTTGATCGTTATACACTTTTCTGTCTTTGTCTATTTGTAGTAGGCTATCAAACTGTGCGTAAACAACACATGTAATAGATTCTGAAAGAGGTTCAGAAAATCCTAATTTTAAGTTAATCGGTGAATTTCTTACAACGTCCCATGTTGCGTCACACAGGTAGGTAGGTGACAGAATGAAGCCATGTAAAGTGTATCCGTTTGCAAATTCATCTCTTGTAATACCATGACCCTTATTTTGATAAAATATTCCTGTTCCCGAAAATAGTGTATGATAACTTCTAATTAATATTTTTTTATTAAAATTAGGTGTCAGAGGAATTGCAGGAATTGCTTTTTGAACCAAGATGCAGTTGTAATTTGTTACGATTGAACGTTTTAAAATGAAACGGGTTTTTATCGTGCTGCCATTAAACGCTGAATTTGAAATAAACTCCATAATGATGCATTTAGGTACACTACCAAGAAATAAATTATCTATAGTGTGTGATTGAATATCTTTTGGAATTGTATGAGTTCTAGTTTCGACTTTTGTCAGCGGTAATTTAGCTGTTTCAGTTTGAATTTCTGTGTTAATTTGTAATGATAAATCTGCAAATATTTCTACACAACATGCATACAAAACAACTTCTTCTAATGCAACTACTTTAAATGAAGAATTTGAATTACCCATTAAACAAAATTCATTTTTGCTTCTATGAAATTTCACCCTTAAACCAACTTTGTTTGGCACTACATCTGTATGTAGTCGTCCTATCATATCGAATTCTGCGCCTTTTGCTGCGTACTGAGACCGTATTTGATAGAATCCTTTATTTTCATTATTTCACGCTTCCATTTTGCCAGCTACCAAAGAGCTCAGGTTAGATGTGTTTTTGTAGCATCTGTAGAATAATTTAACAAGGTTTCTATTTGAGCTCTATAAGGGTATGCAACTGCAGAAGAACTAATAACTTTATCACTTAAGCAAACCTCAATTTGATTAAGCATTGAATGAAACATATTATTACAAGTACAAGGGGCTACAATATCGGTTTTAGTAGAAGGTTGATCACCTGCTGCAGGTTGTGCTTCACGTAAATTTGACCCATCACCTCAATATTTTGCAACGAACATATAAATATTAATATGCTCGGAATAACAAATTCAATAGATCCATCTGCTGTTAGTGTTGACACTGGTCTAGATTCAATAATTGAACTTGATTCGATGGACGTTTGCGTCATTGGTAAGGTAAATAAATAAAGTTCATTAGTACAGCATTCTAAACTAAAATGATTTAATAAGACCATTTTTAAGATGAAAATATATCTTTCTTAGCTCTTGTACGGCGTCGACTTTTAATTTTCGGTTGGACTAATGCTGGAGGACCAAACTTTATTACTGTTGAACAAGTAGGTTTTCGTTTACTAGTGCGTTGTTTGCCACTGCCTGATAACAACCCATTCATTTTATTTTCAGCTTTATTCTTTAAAGTTGCGCCAGCTTCACGCATGCGATTATGAAAAGATTGTGAAAGTTGTTTATTTTCGACCGTAGTTAATGTTTGTAATTGGCAGAATACGCAAAAGAGGCGCTTTAGTATCACCTACAAATTGATGATTTATAATATCTGTATATACAAGGATTGTTGTAGGTATTCTTTATCCAAGTAAGGATGTTTAACTCCTTTTTTAGTTTTTAAAACACCCACTATTGGCTCAAATCCTAGTTGCAATGCAAGTAATGGAGATACATACAATTTTGTATTTCTTTATTTCATTTTAATTGTACAACATTGCCTAACTCAAATTGAATTAAATTACTAGCCTTATTTAACTCATTAAGCAATTGTTGAACAGATTGATAATATCCTGGGGCTAATTCATATTTGCGCTTGTCATTAGGTGCTAATTAATACCATATAATATTTTGGTTTTGTGTAACGTTATAACAAGTTATTGGAAGGTGTATTTCACTTAATCCTACGCACCATAACGAAGATTTATCCAGGTGTATTGCATGACTTAAAATTAGGGTTACCACCCGTCCGGGATTCACCCTGACAGTCCGGGAATTGAGAGATTTGTCCGGGGTCCGGATTTGAAAGTTAAATGTCCGGGAATTTGCTTTGTTCCACAAACCGTAGTTCTTTATTCCGTGAAAATTCCTTCACAGAGACATTTTATCATATTTCCAAAAGTTTCTTTAACCCACCACTACATGCACAGAGCACAAGGCAGCGTCAGATGCATGATTTTGAAGTTACCCACTTGAAACAATTTAAAAAAGTATTTATATAGGTAGATAAGACGGCGGCTTTTGTGTCAGCTGTCCAAAGGCGAAAAGCCGTATTTGTAAATTTGACCGAAATTGAATTCATATGTTGTAGCCCAGTTTGTACAATTTTGCAAATACGGCAGGCCTTTGTCCAAAGGCAGAAAACCGTATCTATAATATTTGATCGAAATTCGCTTCATAGGGTCTACCTTTTATTAAGCAACTCTGTTTCGGTCGATGTTCAGATACTGTCTTTTGCTTTCGGATAGCATTGGTGTACAGTACACTTTGATCTTATACTGTATCTTTAGTCTGTAAAACAACCTGAGCCTGAGATGCCTAAAGGCTACAAATAAATTCAAATTTACTTATAAAGGGTAGATAATATATTTAGGGTAATATAATTAGCCAATATATTTATATCTAGTTAGTTATTGTTGAATGCCTCATAATATCAAACCTCTACTTCGAACCTCAAGCTCCAAAAATCTTTGGATATCTTAATGCTAATACGCAGGGGAAGAAGGAAGTAAATATCCTAACTTCAAGTGATAAGCTGAAGAGGTTCTTAAGAAAAATTAAAATTTGGAAGTTAAAAGTTCAAAAGAATGATACTGTATTAAAATGTTCCCTCCTACAGCCGGGGTTTTCGCCAAGATTTTCAGTTTGTGGGGTGGGTGGGTGTAAAGTCGAAATTGGGAGGGTATGGTGCTTTCTAGGGTTTCTATCGATTTTTCACAGCAAGAATTTTAAAGTTGGGGGGAGGTTGCTGTCGAGACTTTGGGAGATAAACTGCAGAAATCACTGCGTACAGCTGATACTCATTCGATGGCTGATTAGAGTTTGAGTTTAGTACATTTTTCGGTTCTGGAGGATAAATTGCAACAATATGTCCCTTCCATCAGTCTGGATGAATACGACTGGCTCAACAATTTCTTTCTCGTTACTAACGAAGACAAAACATCTACAATTAGAAGAGGCAGAAGAGTTGGCTGAACTTCAGGATGATCGAACTTTGATGCTGAAATTTGGGGAGACAACACTACTTCAATTATGGATTTTGGCAAAACAAAATTCTCACGAGTACATTCGCCAAGAACCTGACATATATTGGTTTAATACTGAACAAAATGCAACGTTCTGCTGGTCTAAGTATATATTGCACTAATTTCAGCAGCCCATAACGGTAATTGAAATACTTATGAATCTTCACAAATCAGTGTTTCCATCGTAACGAGTGTTACGCTTGGACACATTCAAACATAAATAAACATCAGTAATGAAATAATTTGAACTATGACATCATTATTACAAAGAGCATATTGTAACGTTCCAAGTGCCGCGCCACGTACTCAGCACGTGTCGCTCATAATCAAAATATAAACAAGATAGTAGTGTATACTACATGAGAGATACGAGTGTTACAACACAAACAATGAAAGGAAACGTAAACAGCGCAGACGACAAATTGAGATACGAAAGGAGGAGTTAGCGATATCAGCAAATTTGGATCTATAAAACACCGATACACCAATGTAAAGCATCAGTTCCCCGGGTGATCACTTCTCTCCTCTTTCCTAGTACTCAGTTGCTTCGGACTGGTGTGCTTCCTAAAACCGCTCTCTCAGTTGCTGTCGGACTGGAGGGTTTCCTTTCCTGCTCACTCTGTTGCTGTCGGACAGGTGGGCTACTTAATTGAACCTATGCACAGTTGCTGTGGACTGGCACAAAATCCGGTACTCAATTGCTGACGGACTGGTACCTTCCTTCCTGTACTCAGTTGACTGGTGCTATACCAAATCCTTCTCTCTTCTACGAGACCTACACCCAAGAAGAAGAAGCCAGGAAAGTTATATTATAACTTTTCAGTTTGTTTAATTACTTTGGTACGGGAGACTCTTTTTATTAATCTAAAGAACTTATATTATTTTATAATAAAACTGGTGATGGGCAAAACTCATACCCCGTGTATCTTTGTCTCTACCTGTATTTCCACAAACAACAGGGTGTTCCCAATGGAACATTACGATATGCATATATAATTTTTCTTCCAATTAGATACTGTTCTCACCTTTTAATTTCCTTGTAATATCAAAACAGGAGACTTAGCGTGTGTCACTCGGTCAAGGTTCTAACTGCCCATAATGACATCTTAAATCGCCCTGCAAATTTGTTCGAGACAGACAAGCCGTAAGAGGTAGCTCGTCCTTGCAGTAGAAAGTTGTTGATGTGTTAGTGCGGTAGAATGGTGTTCGACGCCACAAAAGTATTACTTTTATGATCGTACGTCAGTGATCTGTAATTAGTGTTTGTGTGGGATTGTCGACGTGTATTTGTATTTTCTACAATGAATATCGACGGAAATAAGATTTTAGAAGCTTTGGATTGAAGTGCCGCCTTCAACACGTGAAGTACATGATGGTAAAGAGAGATTGCAAGCATTATTTTCAATTTGATCAAGACACTTGACGCTACCATGACTAAAATCCTGGAGGATAAAGAACTAGTGTAAAGACCTTCAGAGGAAGTTTCAGAAAGAGAGCCGATTTATAAGACTTAAAGTTGTAATATAAAAATAGTGTGTGCAACAGGAAAGTCCTTCCTTTCCAATATTTTACCAACATCCATCACGCACTTCGCAAATGGACCGTGAGCTAGTAACACCCATTACGCTTCCTCTTTTGATAATGTAAGGAAATTAAAGGTGAAAGCATATTTTAATTTTAAGAAAAATTAAATCGAAAAGTTCTTTGTAACAGTCGTGTTTCAATTTAAATTATTTCTTCATTAATGATGTTTATTTTTGTTTGAATGTGTCCGAGCGTATCACCCGTTACGATGGAATTTTCCTGATTTATGAAGACTCCCAGATATGCAAATATTGCTAGAGGCTGCTAAAATAATGTAATACACACTGGGCCCAGCAGAACTTTGCATTTCATTCAATATTACATTAATATGTATCAGGTACTTCGTGAACATACCTTGCCAGTGCTATCATCAGAATACGCCCTATCTAAACTACTAAGGGTTTCAACAACATATTCTACATGTGCGAATAAAGCTTCTCCACCTTGGCCAACGTAAAATATAAGAAACGAGAGACTTCTTTCTGTGAACCAAGAATTATGGGTGTGTTTTCTGCGATTCCTTCTCATGTTGAACAACTGCAAAAATAAGCAAGCACATGTTTCTTACTGAATTGTACAAGTGCTGCAATTATTAACTACACGTTGTTTACTACTGTTATTTGAATTACACTTCTGTAAGTGCTAAGGTTAATAATAACATTAGTGAAATATTTAATACATATATCTCGTTTATATATGCTCATATTTTCCATTTTAGTAAAATATGTCTTGTGGATTTTCGCGGCAAACCCTTTCAGAATTCCTGAAGTACATAGGTTACACTCTACGAACTGTTGTGAATTTAGAGATTTCATTTTATGATACTTCAACGTAAGATCGATTTGCCGAAGTTACATGAGCTACGTTCTGTTACATTACGCTATGTTTTCATGAAAAGACAGGTTACTAAACAATTACCTCGTACGTTATTCGTTGATTTTAAAATTAGTACTTCGTTATAAAAACTTACTGCTATTTAAAAAAATGGAATTACGTTACTGAAGGATAGGGCCTACTTCCATTTAAGTTTCTTATCCAAATAGTCTATCTCAGGCACTCCATGTATATAATTTAAAATATGTCCGGGAATCCGGAAAGGAAAAGGTGGTAACCCTACTTAAAATATTTGTAAAATGTGTCGGAATATTATCAGAATATGTATTTGTACTGCCTTTAGAAGTTAAAGTAATGTAAAAACTGTCATCTGAGCTTTCAGAAAGCATTATAAACACTTAAAATGAAGTGTTACACTTGTCGTTCCAAACTGGAATGGTAGTTTAGCTGGCGTTCTTCTTTTAAGTCAACGTTTAAAGTATCAAAATATGTGCTTTTCACTTTTATGTAGTGCGGATTGTTAAAAAGAAAAGTACGAACACGTCCATATTGAAAATCTGGTGCACTAATTTTTCTAAGTCCTGGAAACTGTCTTTTGATTATATCTACGTTAAAATTTATTTCAGTGGTAATGTTATAATTTATATGAGAGGGAAATGGTGCTGTTAACGTTTTTTGATTTTTCATTTTCATAGCGTGTTTGAAAATATACATTTTCTAATTCGTTGCTTTGATCATCATCATTCTCACTAAAACCAAAAATACGCTGTAAACATGGAGTCATTTCAATCGTGTATTGGTCGTTTTTATTCAGAACATGTGAAATAATAATGGGGTTTTGTAATTTATAGTATTTAATAATTTATGCATGTTGCTTTGGAGGAAGCTGCAAAACGCTTGCAATATTTGGATAATAAACTGGAACAACATTTAACTTAAACCTTGTTAGTTTATTATTTTTTACAGCGTGAATCACGACTTTTTCCTCTTTAGTGATATTATAAAAAGACCATGGCATATGTAATTATGTTATCCCTACAACCCAATTATATTTTTCACTGAGTTCTATAGATTGACAGATTTTAACAGAATAAGAAGCTGTTTTATTTGCTGAAAAATAATTATTAGATGCATTTGATGGGAGCGTTATGTAAAAGTCAGTTTTAAATGATGCCATGCTTACAATTAAACTGATTTTTATTAATATACGAATTCATACATTCAGGGTATCCTAGTCATTTTACAAATCACATGTTTTTTACGCCTTATTATTTTCTCAATAAAATAAGTTTTGTTTTTATTAATAATTACTTTCTGCAGTTCTTCAGAATAAAATGTACTTTTAATAAGTTCACCAGTCCAATCTTTAATTTTATAGGTCACTGGAGTACTTTTATTACGTTGTTCAACAATAAATATTACTTGTAACCATTTGGGTAGATATCCCTTTTGAAGTATATGCTTAAATTTTGAAATACGAACATAATCACCAGGCTGAAATTTACATTTGCTTTGTTTCTTTTTTAATTACCATATAAAGTACGCTATATTTGATATACATTTGATTCGGCTTGTGCTGGTGATAGTAATATGCTTGAATGTTTGGCATTATTATATGCGTACACAAGTTCTTGTAAAATATCTATATATCTATAACGGTTACTGGTTGTAAAATATTTATATATTTTTTCCTTTAACGTTTTAATTACCCTTTCTGTAAAAGTGACTTTTATATCAGAAAATACACTATAGTGATTAATGCGAAAATTTTCAGATACCATTTTAAAATGTTTATTATAAAAGTCAGTACCCAAATCTTTTTGACAATTCAGAATAGGAATTGGTATTGATTTTAATATTTGTTCAATACTTTTTGCTACTTCACTTCCTTTTTTCGTTTTAAATGGCGCACACCAAATAAATCTTCGAAAGCAATTAATTACCACTAAAATAAAACAATAATTATCGTTAAATTGCTTTCCATTTTACATATCCATTTGTATTAGTTCATGTGGTCCACTCACATAATATTTCTTTTTCGTGGAAATATTTTCCGTATGGGCTTATGTAGGGTATACGTATCTTGTGTAGACAACCAATTTGTAATTTTTGATTTCGACAGCTTGGTACGTTTTTTGTAATTTAGAAATACTGCTAAGCGTCAGAGTCTGAATATTTATAAAATATTTTTGATAACTTTACCAGGGTAAACTCCCTTTCGTAACCTCACTCACGACGTATGATTCCAAAACTCGCTCAGTCCATTTTCAATCATTTTCTAAAATAGCAGAAATAAAATAGCAAAACTACGTACAAATTAAAATTGTATAATACGGCACAAAGCAAAATAATTTTGTAACTGCCGGTTATAAAGTAAAAACGACAAGCTAATTTCAAGAAAAGCAGAAATGGACTGATCGATCTTAGGAATCATATCGTCCATTAAGATAAATCCTCTGTGAAATCCGGTTTTTCCTTCCTCCCGTGTCTCATTCAATATGATTAAGTTTCGTTCGTGATCGAAGTAGTACAATTCTTTGCAGAAAATGTCAAATATTTGTATAATTTCCTTCTTGTTTCCGATTACGGTTTCATCAGGTCTCTTAACCGCCATTGTGTGTTTATTCCTTATCGTTACTTGGGGTCAGAATTATTTGTGAAACTCAAGGACTTTTGAACTCGCAATCCCGGAGAAAATTTCGCATAATTTGTACATCAGCTCAATTAATAATCTCTGGATCCTACACACAAGAGTATTTACTTACAGCATATAATTTGAGGGGTTCGATTTTCGATTCCCAATGATCCGACTGTAATAAGCGTTATTTATGAAACTTGTTTTCTTAATGGAGAAAAAAGGCTCTTCATATGTAGGAAGCAGTCGTGCACACGATAGGAAAACCTTTACTATCTTTCATATGATGTGGATAAAAACTACAAAATGTAAGAGGAAAATTCAACTAATTCTCCGTGGGTGGGGGATTTTGATTCTCCGGATGCGGGGTGATTCTCCGGGGTGATTCTCTGAAATTGTCATTGATCCCCATTGGGTCCATGTGAGCTTCTTTTCACTATTTCCTTAGTAGCCACATCGCTCGATTGACCATTTCACTATACGATTTCACCGTATTAAACGTTGTGAATGCCCTCCACCACTTATACACAAATGGAAGTATTAGTATAATAAATTCAAATATGTTGACCCATTCTGTGTGGGCTAGTGGCAATACATTCAGCTTTCATTAATTAGTTAAATGGGTGACTATTTGAAACGCCCTTCCATTCTTCTGCCAAAAAATATTACTTAGAAATTTTAGTTAATACCTGAGGAGAGAGCCTGTTTGGAACTGTTACAGGCCCTATACTATAAATTAATAATTCACAAGTAAAATAGTAATTTTCCCTAGTAAATGCTCTGAATACCCTCCACCACCCACCATGAAAGCGTCACAAGCGTGTTGTCTTGTCTGGGTAACGTTTAGTAGATTTAATAGTACCTGACCCAGATAGCATGTCAGCTTGCAACAAGGTTGTCAGTCACTTGCTTTGAGCTTGCGAAATTTGATATTGTATTGAACATAATAAACAAGTATGAAAGAAACTTCTTGTAAGAACGTAAGTGGCTTGGTTCTATTATAACTAGGACTTTTAGGTTTTAACCTATTTTATTCGCTACTTGCTAACATCACAATTCTAACATATATATTCGTTTCAGTCATTTCTTAATCAAATTTGCGATTCCTATAGGTCCTAGGTCCTAGAAACGACTCAAATAAGTTAAGAACTAAAAGACGTTAAATTGAACATTTCAGAAAAAGAAAGTTGGCATTAATACACGAAACTTCTACTGTTTATACGAAAAACATGAACGAATGTGCATTTGTTTTAAACTGTCTTTCACTCTCTGTTGTTTTCTTGTTTTTCTTCGGACTCAGGCAAAATTGACTAAAGATCTTAAAAATTCAATTCAATTTTTGGGTGTCAGGAAGTCATACAGAGTTTATGATGGTAGCCATCAACCGCGAAGCTGATAATTGAGTTGTATATTACCATAGACTAAATAATAAGATAGACTTATCACGCCTACATATTTTCGTCTGCGCTAAGGAGTACGTGATTTTGAAGCCTGCCGCTAGCTGACCCTGATGACTACTTTCAGTCGTTCGTTCTTTCCAGTAGTAGCCACCGAAGCTACCAAACGGTAGGCTTCAAAAGTACGTACTGCTAAGCAAAAACCCATTGATTTTAACGCAGACGAAAATTGGTAACCGGTGTAAGTCTATATTATTATTTATTCTATGATAGTACATTGTCTGCCTTAGCAAAGTAAAACTATTCAATATAACACAGCTTAACAATGAATTTGGACTTACGTTTAGTATAGAAAGGGAGATACTTGTGAGTACTGCTCCAAGTTTTGTTTTGTATAGGCCTACCTGTATGCATGGGCGGTGGATGGAACAATTTTACCCACAATTTCTAGTGGGAGGGGGATATAGCCCCCTCCTTGTCAGTAGTATGTTATCGCACTTTAGTAGATGTACTGTTAGACGCCTTAGGTCATTTTGATATTATTATTATTATTATTATTGTCTGTCGTTGTTTTAGTATATACTATTATTATTGCACTGCCCATACTCATAATACTACCGGTAGTAGTATTCCTATTACTAGTACTGCACATACTA
>JAGDQP010064325.1:0-11587 GCA_022664845.1 Lepisma saccharinum
AAAGTCTGATTAAAAATAATTTCCTTCCTAAAGAAAATCCTAGAGTTTTGATGTAGAAGTAGTCGTTACACCTGTTATTAGCTTTCGGAACATGTAACTTAAACAAGGGAAGTATACATATCATTTATTACACTACCATTCATAATTATTAAGGTGGCTCAGTGGTAGAGTGCTCATCTCTGGTTCATGAGGATTTCGGATCGATCCCGGCTCATACCATGTGCGCTTTGTGGTGGACAAACACCGCGTATGTAAGTATTCTAGGAGTTCTCTCGTTTCCACCAACTTTTTTCATTCCATCAATTTTCTCATCATCCATTCGGCCTGAGCCACAGTTGCTTAAAGGTCTTAAAAATAAATATTTTTTAAAGGAATCTAAGGTTCGAAAGTTTACGGTGAGTAGGTGAGGTAATTTTGTTAAAGGTAGGAAAGAATGTCAGTTTTAAATAGGGATTAATATAACCTGAAATGATAAGTAAAGTGAATTTAATCGACTTAATATCTTTGAAATTGGGAATATATAATTGCATTTTTATTATCCACAAGAAGTCAACAACTAACAGCTAATACAACTGCCTCGCGAGAGGTATTCTTCATGGATAGATACACATGCTTTTAAGCAAGGATGAACTCAGAACCCAGCGAGAACTCCTACTAAGCCATAATCCTATAGGATTTTTAATTTTTAAAGAATTATGTTACAATTTGCACTTAGCAGGAGCTGGCGTCGGTATGTTTTTGACAACTCCGACTCCACCAAGGCAAAAATTGCTTCCGACGCCGACTCAACATCCCTGTGTTTTTCTTAAACAGCAGTTAGAAGAAAGCTAAAACAGCTCTGTACACCAATAAAGAACGTAAAACATAATCAGTTTGTGCTTAAAGCACCTGATTTAAATGATTGCGCTGATAGAATACATTAACAATTGCGTCATTTTTTTTTGATAATTTGTATTGACACGACTATAGATTTTTTTTAGCAACTTTAAGAATTTGTATTTCGTAGAGGGGTTTGAATAACATAGTGAAACTATAAGGTGTTTTTGAACATAACTAAATAAAGAAAGCTCTGTGCGAAATTTTGTTCATGTACTCCCTCCCCGTTTTGACTTAGAACCCCTCAAATTTCGACAAATTTTAGTTTTTTGTGAAATTGAATTCTCGATATAAAGAAAAGAAAATGACACAACGAATTAATTCTTTTTCTGTCATTACACTGACAGTAGTAGATAATAATAATAACAAAGTAGACGGCTTTCCATTCAATCAGGAAAAAAAAAAACGTAAAAAGAAAAATTTCCCCTTTATTTTACAACTGTTTAAACCAAGCTGTACGATAGACGTTCTGAAGCTAGAACTTAAAAGTCTTAGCGTTAAATCTTCTCTGAGGTGTCTGTATTTTAAATGTTTCTGAATTATTTAAGTGTCTCAGCTGGTTTGTAAAATATGTGTAACTTTATGATTCGCTGTATTTAACAAAATTTGTCTGAATCTCATTTTTGAACACCCTGTATATCCTGAACTCTGAGCAATAAAAAAAAAAAATCAGAAACCGTTTTCAACTTCGCTTGTATATGGCATTCAATATACCAAATATGAAGAGGATCAAAAATAGTCGAGCGACCTTCACTTGCCGAAATTCTGTGGAATGACCCCAACATTTATTTTTATATAGAGAGATTTGGACATTTCTGAACCATCATAGACTGTACTTTTCTCAGATTGTTTCTCCACCTCGTGTGTCCACTTTTACCCAGAGGATTCCCACAAAAAAATTTGCTTTCAAAGTTCATTTTGGCTAATGAAACTTCGTGCAAGAGACTGATAAAATTTGTTTCAGTTATGCAATGAACCGACACTCACAAGCTCAGAATTGAAATAACAGGAACTGTAAAATGGTATATTAACAGTCTGTCTCATTGGCTGTAACAAGGTCTGCCATTGACTGATAAGAAGCTATACCATTTCGTAAAATGGCTGCAGTTTCAATAACTTACTGATGAAAATTGTGTTTATCAAGTAAAGTTGTTGTCACATACCAGCATATTTCTGATAAATCTGTTGATTCGATATAACATATAAACATCTCATGTATAATAAACCCAAATCCTCAAGGTAAGAAATATTTATTGCATGGTATGTCTCTGTGCCTTACCTGTAGAAGTGTACAGCATGTTACTCGCATTAATCCTGCACTACCCTGCCTTTGTGGTGTTAGCCTAATATTTGGTACATGGGAGAAGAATGTTGTGGCAACAAAATATACTTTTTTTTTTTTTTCATAATTGTCTGAGATGGCGTGTTTTGAAATATTGAAGGTCAATTGTCACCGTAAATGACCTTGAAACTAATCTGTCATCAGAACGTCATATAGGGCATAGCCAATATAATGGAAGAAGTCTGGACACTCGACATAGTTCCTGAGCGCCTCCGCTTTGGACGGATCCACGCAATAATGCTGTGTTGGTAAATGGTAACTTGCACTCAATTAATTATTATTTTTATTGCTTTCTCCTCAATATCACCCAAAGCCTAAATAAATAGACAACAATTCCTAACATGGAAAGATAACGTTTTACCAAAAATACACATTTCTTGTCATTTATTATTCACTTAAAAACTAACTTCTTCCGTTCTCTATGCCAAAAGAAGCACTTCGTTTAAAAATAACTTAATAGTTAATACTTGAGTATCTTTTAAAAGTTTTGAAACGTTTTTGGGCTTCTGTTATTGAAAAAGATTTCTTCAAATGCATACACGTGTAAATATGTATATAAATAAATAAACAACAGAAGAGAAATTTCCTACCTTTTAGGAATTGGAGACCTTTGATGATTTTTTGCTTGATTTGACGTGTCTTCCAGTGTTTAACTCCTTCCTCATTTCCTTTGTACGGAAGAGAAAACGACACTTGATGTAATGGTATACCAGTTTGGGTAGTATATCCATTGTGTGCGCAAGGTTGCAGCCGAGTCCCGTTAACCGAACAACAATTGTCTCAATTCCCTCCAAGCAGTCATAAAATATGTCCCCCCACAAACTATCACTAGAGAGTTTCTCCCTAACCACATTATCAATTCCCAGAAATATTTTTACTACGTTTTCACACGGATAATTTAAATTAGTCTCACCTCTTTAGAATCCTTAGTCTTTAAGTTTTGTGTAGATAGCCAGGTTATGGATTACATTTGGGTCGCTTCGTAGGGAGCTGATGCAAGAAGCACACTTACATATTTTACTTGCATGTCTTAGTATATATCTTGCTAAGTGGTACGCTAGACACTTCTTTGCAATTGATGATGGATTGTCAGGTGTTGTTCTGTCGTCATGTCACTAAAATCAACAAAACCACCTACTTTTAATGATGTGTTATTAAACGTTACTTCGCTCAGTTTGACTTCGTCAATTATAACTATTCCCAAGCTCTTGTTTTCTATTTCGTCTCGTAAATTTTCACTTAAAGCAGCAAGTGCTTGTTTGTTTACTCCGTAAGTGCATTTCATTTCCTGAAGAAGACGTCTGAGATGACATTCTGAGGGAAGTGGAAGTAAACCATACTTTGGTCAATGCCTGAAACCCATTGTTTTATTTTATCTATTCGTGGTACCTATTCTTGAGATTTTATTTTCAAGAGTACACTCTCTAACAAAAAAATCATTGTTAAACCTCATTCCTTTACCATTTTTTGCGTTGTGTCATCTGTAGCATCACATCAAGAACCAATTTTTGTTTTCTGCTGAGATATTTAATCGGTTGAGTACTTTCTTTCTCCTTTAAAAGCCTTCTTTCTACAAGCGCTAATTTTGAATTAAACACACTTACTTTATTCTTAAGCCTAATAACATTTCTATTGATGTTTTTCACTTTCCTTCTTAATAACAATACTTTTTGTTTGACATCATCAAAACAGTTTTTAAAATTGAGGTTTTCCAAAAATATTTAATTTAGAAGCTCATTTAATACTAATTCCTACACAGTCTACATTACTTTGAGTGGTAACTTGGGTAGAAGTTCTTTTCTTAGGGGATTTCCTCTTTTTAATCTATTTGTTAAAGTACTTTGGTAAGTTAGGAAAAATATGAGAGACCGAGTTACCAATTTTTGAGACGCCAATTTTTACGAGGAAAATTAACTTTTTTCCGTTTATTACAAATTCATCGTATTTGATAAGAAACCCTTCGGAGAAATGCATGTCACAAACACGAGAGGTTGATGTTAGTTTTTTGTCTTTTCGTGGAATAGCTTTTTTCCACTTGAGAAACACATTTTTTTTTCTTCAGGAGGAAGAAAAAAATGCCTCTTACCATAAGAGTGTCGGTCGTAACCCGATCTGCAACCTGGTACAAAACACGTCGGCATTGTTGGAAAAAAACACAGGAACGCAATAAAACAGTAAAGGTAAAAAAAGCACCAAAATCGAACTACATAAAAATGTTAAAAATACACACAACACTATACTAATAGAAAATAAAGTGTATCAATACATTTGAAATACAATGTTGCCCACTTTCACGTTTTCTTTAAACACCAGAAACCACGAATAGCCACAAGATAACATTATGTTCTAGTCAAGAATCCCGGCCTAAACGAGAACAGCGCTCAAGTTTCCTTTCTCTGCCGTTGCCTCCTCCCACGCCGTGCAAAATCGGGAGAGTGTCCGCACTTCTTCCTTTTTAATCACTATGTATTGCGTATCAATAGAAAGCTCTATTCCTTAGCTTTACAGCGGTATTTGAATTTTCACTATACTACAATTAGGGGAAAAGTTGTAGTCACTTGTATATATGTGAGTGTGTCATTCTTTTCTAAAATTTAAATTTTTATTATGTATCGTGGATCCAAAATCCAGCCGTATCTTGGATAATTTTGAAAATAAAAATCTGAAAATTTGCAAAATTACTTACTTTGTCATATGTGCCCTTCATTCCAAATTTCATCCAAATCAAACTGGTGAGGTCAAGTTTTTTTTATTATTATTATTATTATTGATCTGACATGGAATGTCTCATTTTTATCTTTGTGTACTAACATGAAAAATACTCAATATATAACAAGTGTTTAAGAGGTGCTTCTACCCCGGCTGTGGGGTATTATGCACACAATGATAAATCTTCGGGGGTATTAAGCACACAATTGAAATGTATATTTCTTAACAAGCACAATATCATTGGATCTGAAGGCAGAATCCACACCTGAACACAGTTTGGAATTTAGGACGTTGGATAACACAATTGAACGAAATTAAATACAGACATTCATAAGAACAAAAACTTCACAGTAAAGGCCTTTAGGCGTCATAGGCTCAAGCCAGGATAGGGTGTAGAAGAGGATGTCGGCCAGCGCCTAGTTTCTGGGTACAGTTTCAATGCTTGCCTGGTATGACAGGAAAATCCCTGGAGAAACTTGTGAAGGTAGATGACCAATTACTGGTACTGCATCCAATTCATCAGTTCCGTTCTCTGGTATCCACAACAGTCCTACTGGCATTTTTCTTCCACACTAGTTTGTCTGATGGTGGACAAAGGGTTCATTGTGCCTTAATATCCCATTACTCATCACGTTCCTTTTAAATGGCCAGTAGCACGGAATCTACTTTGAACACTTACGCCTATCAGCTTACAATTTTTGCCTCATTTGCGTTACTGTGTTCCTATGTGCAACTAATTTATTGTGATATATTCCATATTCATACTGCAATCACTACTTAAATAATCAGTCAAGCATGGTGATTAATACCTCAAGAATCAATCTCTCACATGGGAGAACCAGTGGAGACAAACACGCTGTCAGCTTGCTTCAAAGTTATTACCAAGTTGTACTTTAGCTTACGAAATTTGATGTGCCTAGTTATTGTAACAGTACACACACCATATGCTATTTTTTTTTCTTCCAGACAGGCAGTACCCTTCTATCCTTCGTGCTTTATTGGAAACACCTATGAATTACAACATGCACCTTTAATTGTATCAGCTGGCTAAGGAAAAGGAATTCTGGCGCTTATTACCCGGTTTTGACCTATATGTTTTCAGTAAATTTCAAATTTTAATAATAATAATAATGAAAAAAAAAAACAAAAAAAAACATCACTTTTATCGAGATGTGAAAGCGTGCGCGATGTCGGACGGGAGAAGATTTATGCCCAGACACAAAGCAAGTCTACAATTCCGTATTTGGTGGACATTCGAACATAAATTTATATTGCTTTATTAATCCTCTCTTCAATTCTCATGAGTATATTTATTTCTCGAGGTTAAGTTCCGTAGAGTTGTGAACTGAAAGATAAAGTTACATAAGAAATTATACGGTTAAAAGAATGTGGAGTACATGAATATTGAAAAAGGTAAGAGTTGGCGTCTCTAATTAATTAATATACAATAAAGCAGAAAGGGCGGTGAAGAGGAGGAAATATTTACAGTAGCAGAAGATAACTTAAAAGCAGGAATTAGGAAGTGTCCTTTATGTCGGTGGCAAGATGCAATTAATGACACCTAACCTGACTTAACCCGCTTATGGCTTTTTGACAGTGTGTCTACGCATCAATCTTTTTTCGGTCGATATCACCTTTATCGAGATGCACAAACAGTGGAAGTCTGTTAAAGACGTGTGTGGAGTAATAACATAATGGATGTTAAATTGTGAAATTCGAGGTATATAAATGAAATCGATGCAACGAACCTGCAACATACGTACGGTGGTGACAACAGCATAATTGAATCATCAGATGGAAAAAATAGTGAGAAATTGGTATAACGAAAGTTCAACCCTCTGCGGAACTAGTGCCATTTCCAGTTCCATGTAACTCAGAATGTGTAATACATTCCCACCTCCGCGTGATTTTTCACGGTTTTTACTGATTAACTCCATTCACCACTCGCGACATTTAAGATTACTAGATTCTTGCTTGTGAAAGTAGTTCCTCTAACACATAACATCATGTATCTACATATTCTTTATCACGCTAACTCAATTACACCGAGTAATACCGAGTGCGCGATGGCGGGTTAACTGAGGCTAAGTTGTTCTCACTTTTCACACCTTCAACATTGAAATTTAAGGTAATTGTAAACGTTCTCTGGCGTATCTTTTTCTCCTGCATGTAATATGAAATTGTGCACGATATTGGCTTCAATGAGCCATGTCTTGCGTAATAGTTAACAATTAACCCTTCGTTCTCGCGTACTTCGCACGCGAAGGAAAGCATTGAAAAATTGCAGCCGCTACACGTACCTTCCATTTCTAGTTGTCGACGTAGTTCGCCGCCACATTTAAAATTTATTACGTTAGTCCCACGCACCCTTCGCCCTACACCACAAGACAGAAGTTTCCACTTCACAACAATAATTATCGCTAACATGCAAATTTACTTCCCGCCTTCACTTTCTTCAACACTCGCCTTATGTTTCCAAGTCGCACAATTTCCTGTTTTGAAGTGTCCAACTTCGGAACCATACCCTAAGGCAATGCCAAGATAGCCAAGGTGGTTTAGTTAAACCCAGGTTAGATCTCATCCATTGCGTTTTGCCATAGCTCTCTTAATTCCTGCCCTTCAGACTGCTAAAAGTTTCCTCTTCTTTAACGTCTTTCTGGTTTAGTGTACATTAATTCCAGACGCCACCCCTTCCATATTTCAATATTCACGTTCTACATACCCCCTTAACAGTATAAGTTCGTCTATAAATTTTACCTTTCATCTCACCTCTCTACGGAACTTGAACCAGGTTCATTTAGTTTATGTTCGCCAAAGTAAAAATTACAGTAGGAATGCAGTATTTTCAACGTGTGTGGAAGTGTTGAAACGCAAAATATAAGAAAGTGATTTGGATGTTTCAAATAGAGAAGTTTGTTTGAAGTGATTCAGAAGTGGTTCTGTGTTTATAACACATCACTGACTTCAGGCTAGGTCAAGTTAAGTTGGTTTTCGTTAGAAACTTATTGCTTTCAAAAGCCCCTACGGGAAGCTGGAACATAACTGCTTAAGGGACAAGCTTAAGAGTGTAAGTCAAAAGTAAGTAGAGAACTTACTACTTCCCCTTTTGGGCGAGCACATGGAGTGCGTGTTAGCCATGCGCATGGCGTGTAACGAAACAATAACCAGATTAACTCGTCTTTGTTCGCTCACAGTAGCTTGATATTATGTCTAATTTTTGTTGCAAAATACGTGTGATTTATAACATGGAGTGACTCCATTAGTATTCTTTCGCATGTCGTATCTGTTCATCAAGTACGTATTTAACAGAACAATGACATATGGCTATTCGTAGCACTTTTATGATTGTTGGCTGTTGCTTGATGTTTATCGAAATTACTGTGTAAATTAGTTGCAAGGGAATGAGTGTACATATGGCTCAGTAGCTGGCGACCATAAAGTTTATTCTAGAGGAATATCCTGGCCTCAGTTCGTGTTGTGAATGACACGTATTTTGCTTCAAAAATCACTGATACAATGTCGAGTTTGGAAATTGAATTGAATTTTATTTATGGCCTTTAGGCAACTTAGGAATAACCTCAGTCAGGATGGTCGGCGCTGGGAGTCGAGTTTAGGAAGACCGGTTAGTAATTGTCTCAGTTCATCTATGTTTCCTGAGGCTGAGTGTAATCCAGAGGTACCCGGTGGGCACACAAGTAGTTCGAAGCCCACGTTAGACTGTAGGTCTCGTCCTTTAGACGTCATCCGATCGAAAACAATGGTGTATCATCATCGGTTCAGCTTGCCGAGGGTTTTTTGGGTTAGGACGCCCATCATCAAGTTGGTCTTAATTGGATGACAATTTGTTTCGTCACCCAGCCATGTTCTGACTAGGTTCTTTCCTGCTTGACCGGCAGTTTATTCGGTTGGTCTCTCCATTATCCTCTTGTCTGTTTGGTTGGTCTCACGTTTCAGGAAGTTCCCCTGGTTTCTTACCTGTTCCGGTTTCCGTGTTCAGGTCGTCAGTGGCGGTTGCGTAACCGGGTTAATCCTGTGGCCTCATCATATTACTTTTGTTCTTTAATACTTCCGATATATTTTTTGTCGTTAAAGACACTGTTTTTCGGTTTTTCTTTTTTTTTTCTGTTGTGAATTGCATGGACAGTTCTCCATAATTGTTTATAGGTTTTCATTCAGCATAGTTCTTTCAGGGTAGTTGTAAAAATAGATGTTGACGTACGTCACAGGTACGGATAGTTCCAGTAGCTGTACCTTTTCTACAGTATTTTTTTTTCTTCATATCTATTGCAGTTCTTTTTTTTATATCAAAAACACTAATTCTGTGTTAGTATAGGAGGTGGCGGGTGAGATGCTTCACACTTGGAGGGGTAGTCGTTTGAAATAGGCTTTTGCCCCTTCCACTATTGATGCTGAGATACAACTTTCTCCTGTAGTGTGTTCACTGCATTATACTTAGTAAGAGATTGGAGGAGTCTCTTTGTACTTAGTAACGTCTGCTGGAGGTTGCTTTGCCTTAATTATCCATTGTAGAAATCTCAGATGGTAATGTTATAATATACTTGGTTCTTTTGTTTTTCTAGTCTATTACATATTGGGGTAACTCATGGCCCTACTCTTGTTGTGGAATATATTAAAAAAGAAAAAAAATATTTTTGCTTACGGGAAATTTTCGTTTTTTCTGATGATTTTGGTCTTATGAAAGCCTTTGGTAAGTTTTTTTTAAAAGCAGTTCTGCCTACTACAGAATAGTTTGTAGATTTTTCTTGGATTTAGACCGGTATCTTGTTTGTTTCTACCAAGTTTAGTTTGAAACTTTTTGTTCTTTTACGTCTTTCTTGTGCTTCATAGTGCTCTGCAAGATATTCCTTTTGTATCAACTTGGGGAGAGTTATCTCGAATTCTTTCAAGTCACCACTCAAACTATGATTGGGCCAAGAGAGTGCCAGTTCGTCTCTGCTTGCTAGCTTGGGTACATGTTGTAACGGGTCCTTCTCGTTCCTGATACGGTCCTACCAATAATAATGTTGTCGCTGCGTGGTTGAATTTGTAAAGAAGGCCTCTAACATATTTGTAACATCTCAGGGCGTTGATGGATTCGAACTCGAATCTTTTTTTAAATAAATAGTGCTTATGATAGTCAGTCTTAGTGCCCCAAGTCTACCTATAGTGGGGCTACACCGACCCAGACCGAGACTATAGAGCAAATCAATGTTCAATACTTCGGAGCTTTTCAGCTGCCAGAAGATTGGATATTGATTCTCCAAAGTTTCCACTGAATAAAATTCAGTTACAGATTAAAACATTATTTATTAAAGAGAATTGTCTTTACACAAGGTATCTCTAACTACAAGAAACCCAACATTGCTTCTTACATACATGCACAATACATTTAAAAGTAACAATATTATTTATATAAGTAATTATGCATTTGTATCAACAAGTAACCATATAACGTGATAAAAGTTAATTAGCTATACTTTTGTGCTGATAATGAACTATATAAGTTTAAGTAATCGTTTATCAATCCATTAGTACACACCTGAAACTCCAGCTCTCAAAGTAGTGACATCTAACGGTGAAATCCTGAATTACCAAAAATTCAGTATACATTATAAATCATAACGCGAAATAACTTTTAGTTCTTAAAACAATCAATAACTTTGAAATAAATTAAATTTAACTTAAATATTATTCTTAAATCCATAAACGATTGATTCTAATGTGAATGAACATAATTGGTATCAATACTATCTACCGATTGGTAGAGCCATAACAATGTGAGAGGGTGGGGGGTCTCATATGTTGCTTCTTTCCCTTGTACTTATAAATTCAATTTTTGTTGTGTACAGGCTTGTAGTTGTACTTACAAGTACAGTTTGTAGTGATAGCTCGCTTTTTATGTAGGTTGTATTAAAGGTACTGGTGAGCCGCTTTTTCTCCACTTACTATAAAAGTACAGTTTGTAGTGCTTAAATTGCCCAAACACTAGAGGTTGTACTAAGAAGTACAGGTATGAAGTATAACGGTGTCTAAGACTGCTGTAGATTGTGTGGTTGAGTTTTTTTTTAAAAATCACTTTCTTTTAAATTTCGGGCAGCAGTGGTCCCAATCCCAGTGATCAAAATCCCCTGATTTTAATTCCTCTCTACATGGTATATTAGCAAAGAGATCGCAACTTTGTAGGACAGTTAAAACTCGATTAGGCTTAAGAGAGAAAACAATCCCGGATTCTTCGGCTCTATTCCAAAAGAGGTGCACATTTTCAACACTTCCAGTTTGAAGACATGAATTAGTAATATGTAGAAAAATTCTGACATTTCCTAAAGTTGTCTTTAAGAACCCGAATATGTATAAAAATTATTTTCAAAAGTACAAATTGTTATCACTTCAGAGTATTGTGGGCTGTGCCTCATACACTTCTTGCTCGATATTTATTGTTTAACTGTGCACTATATATGCTCTATAAAATAAATATGAAGTTCCTGCGTCCATCAGAAGTGTAGTAAATAAGTTCTACTGCAGTGTAAAAAGCTGAAATTGTGAAAAATATTAACACCTCAAAATTACCAACATGTTTTAAAAGTGGTAACAATTTGAACCATGGTGTCTACAAGTCTGGAAAACCTGGAATAGTCAGGGAATTTAATTTTTCTGGAAAAG
>JAGDQP010064326.1:0-11587 GCA_022664845.1 Lepisma saccharinum
AATAGTGCAAAACGAGAATTATTTTATTTTTACACAAATCTATTAATTAGTGGCAGCTGTTTTTATATTTCGGCGCATGCCTAAACGGCATCTAAATGTGATTGTTGAAATAAAATCAATTCCGGTTTTCAGGGCGCTTTTTCGTCCGGAAGGGATTGCATATCAAAGTTTTTTTTTTTTGTACACACATCAAAGTATGTTCAAGACTGATATATGCTTCCTAAATTTTGTATGAAGTTTTGAAAATCCAAAAATTCGTATTTTATGCATATTGGAGGACCAGTATCTCTGGTGGAACAAAATATATATATTTTTTTCCAGTTATACATTTATATCTGGAGAAACTACAGTAAAAATTTGAACTGTAATATTTGAATTTGAAGGGAACTACAAATTTGGTGTAAATTGGGAATGAATAACGCTCGTGCATGCCATGGTATGAATATTGCAGACCCTTATCTCTGGTGAGAGACCAGATATATATATATATATATATACACCTAGTCGGTAGCGCGCTCGACTTCAGTGCGAGCGGTCCCGGGTTCGATTCCCGATGGGGGCTCAAAAATTTCGGTGTTGACCCAGGATCGTGAGGACAATTGGGGAGCTGCTGTGAATAAAATACAGTGGCGATCACAGTGAGAGCTTCGGCTCTCCTCTCCCAACCCGTCTGGTGAGCGTGGGAGCAGTAGACCAACTCCTCCCTTCGGGGAGAGGTCTCATCCACTAGTGGATTGAATATGGCTGTGATTTATATATATATCATATCATATTTCAGCCGTTTTCTATCCACTGATGGATGAAGGCCTTCCCCTTTTCACATATCTCGGTCTGCTGCTATCCTCATCCATGTAGCTCCTGAGAAACGCTTGATTTCATCTACCCATCTTACATTTGGACGTCGTCTCGGTCGATTCTTTTCTTTAGGAATCCACTGTAGTATATTTGTCGTCCACCTTCCATCTGTTCGTCTAACTATGTGACCGGTCCATCTCCACTTCATCTTCTTCGCAGTCTTGATTACATCCTCTGCCTTTGTGCGCGAATTCATTCGTCTTCCTGTCCCTCCTGGTTATTCCTAGCATGCATCTGTCCATTGCTTTTTGTGTGACTCTCAATCTTTGAGTCGTTTGCGCATTCAATGTCAAAGTTTCGCAGCCATACAACATCACGGGTAAGATACATTGATTATAAATTTTACGCTTCAGACACATTGGTACTTTGCTTTTAAAAATAAAGTACAGTCTTTCAAACGAAATCCACGCCATTTTACATCTTCTATTTATTTCATCAGTCAACTTAGCATTCGATGTTTTGAGCTGGCCTAGGTAAACATACTCATCAACTATGCCTATTGTCTCTCCGTTAATCTTTATTTCCCTCTTTGCAGCATGTCGATTGCATATTACTTTTGTTTTGTTCATTTTAAGGCCTATTTTCGAAATCTCATTACTCAGTTCTTCCATTCTGGTTTGTAGTTCTTCTGCACTTGAAGCAAACATGACTTTATCATCAGCGAACTGTAGGTGATGAAGATATTCGCCATTAATTTTTATTCCAACTTCATCCCAGTTTAAAATTTGGAACACTCTCTCCAGGACCACACAAAACAGTTTTGGAGAAATTGAATCTCCTTGCCTTACCCCGTTTCCAACTTTAAATTTTTCACTTTCTTGGTGTAGTCTAATGACAGATGTGGCAGTCGAGCAAATGTTTCGCAGTAGCTTGATGTATGCACTTTCGATTCCTTGATGTTCAAGTGATTTAAGTACTGCTGACAAGGAGACCGAATCGAAAGCTTTTTCAAAATCTATGAATCCCAAACATAGTGGAAGTTCATATTCATTAGTCCTTTCCATAACTTCATTCAATGTTTGTATGTGGTCCATTGTGCTAAATCCACGACGAAATCCGTCTTGTTCCCTTCCCTGGTTAAAATCTAAGTCTCGTTCAATGCGACTCAAAATAGCTTTGGTGAACATTTTGTATAGAACTGGCAGTAAGCTAATTGGTCTGTAGTATTCCACGCGCTCTTTGTCTCCTTTCTTGTACAACAAAATGATAACAGCATTATTCCAACTTGACGGAATTTCTCTCTTCCTCAGGCACATCAAGAATAATTTAGCAAGTTCCTTTTTAATTTTTTCACCTCCCCATTTAAACATCTCTGCTGTGAGTCCATCATTTCCTGGCGATTTCCCGTTCTTCATCCCTTGAAGTACTTTATCCACTTCTTTCATTACGTCTGGGACATCTACATCATTTTCTTCTGAGTCTTCATTTCTTAGTTCTTCCTCGGAGTAGTACAATTCTCTGTAGGAATTTTCAAATATGTTTATAATTTCTTCCTTATTTCGTGTTACTGTCCCGTCTGGTCTCTTAACTGCAATTATTTGCTTTTTCCCTATCATGAGCTGCTGTTTGGCTTTCTTCAGGCTTTTGTTTTCCTCGATTGTATTTCTAACAAGATTTCCGTTATATCTTCGTACATCCTCTCTTATTTTCTTCCTTATGGTTTTATTTAATTCTATGTACTCAATCTTCTTTATATGATTTTCCTCTTCTTTCATTTCGCTTCTTTTCTTCATCAAGAGCTTAGTTTCTTCTGAGATTTTGCTCTCTTTTTTCTTTCTGGTGCCTGCTATTTCCTTGGCTGTTTCTCTTATTTTCTCAGTCAGTATTTTATTTCTACTATCGATGTCTTCATCCTCTTTAACTCTTCCAAGGTGCTGAATGTGTTGCTTAGTTCTGTCTCGAATGTCTGTCTGTGTTTTCCTATATTTTCCAAATCTAAAACTGGCGGTTTTCCTCTGATAAGCTTCCTTCTCTCAAGTCTATTATTTAGTTTCAGCTTACATCTCACCATCCTATGATCACTCGAGACTTTGAAATTGTTCAGAACAGACACGTCTTGCAGAATTTCCCTGTTATTCGACGATAGAACGTAATCTATTTCGTTTTTGGTCCCATTTGGGTCTTTTCATGTCCACTTCCTCTGGGGCGGTTTCTTGAAAAATGTATTGGAAATGAACAGTCTGTTGGCTTCTGAGAATTCCACTAACTTCTCTCCTCTCTTGTTTCTTTTGCCAAATCCAAAGTTCCCCACTTTCGTTTCAATGCTCTGCTTGGTTCCTACTTTTGCATTGAAGTCTCCTAGTACAGTAAATATATATTACAAAATGTCTCCAAAGACAGTAGCTTGGATTCAAAATGGCTGACCCTAAAAAAATTGTTACGTAGTTTCAGCTTACTACGAGTTATCCCATTCACTTTCAATCGAAATGAACGGCTTTAATATTGTTTAAGATATATCCAGTATTCAGTTGGCAATATGACTGCTCTGTACTTCCACTCTGTATTTTTTATTCCATTAAGCAACCATGCCTTTTTATGGAAAACATTGCCACCTTTCTACGTGTGTGTGAAGCGCTTATACAGCTGTCTGCATCTCTTATTACTTAAGCATGCCAATTATCATTGCAACAGTAAAATCGTTCTTCACAATTCTGATGGTAATAAAGAATATTTTTTAAACAAACATTCTTTATACGATTTACCAAAACACGCACGACCATTATTCATGCCTAATTGGCAAATCTGTAACTCCCTTCAAACTCAAATATCAAGGTTAAAATTTCTACTGCAGTTTCTGCTGACATAAGTGTATAAATAGTAAAGAAAATAGATTTTTATATTTTGTCTCATTAGAGCTACTAGACCTCCAATATGCACAAAATATCATTTTTTGTATTTTCAAAAATTCAGAAATACCAAGGAAGCATATAATTATCAGCCTTCATATATTGTATACTTCCAGTATAGTTTGATATGTAATAGTGTACAAGAAATCAACTTTAATATTCAATTCGTTCCGGGCGAAAAAGCGCCATGAAAACCAAAATTCTTTCTATTTCAACAACCACATTTGGATACCATTTTGACAAGTTCGATTACGTTTTAGATCATTACGAATGGTTGGAATTGTGGATACAACTAACATACGTTTATACTATAGAATTTAACCTGGTTTTCTTGCTTGTTATATTTAGATTTTAATGCGAACTATTAAGTATTATTTAACTAAACAAAAGGTTACACACCACAGGGGTTTAAATTATAAAATGTAAACACAGATAAGTTAATTATAGCCTAACCTTTTGTAGATTAATGTTCCATGTTTCTTGCACACTATTAAAGCAATACTCGTGTCTAGGATGCTATATATTTTGATAATGAAAGAAATTAACTCACGAAGTGAGCCTCGTTTAACGCCTAACTTACGTTTTAGATGATTAAGGGCTCATTTTCAAGCCCGCTTACGTTGCTTGCGATTAGGATGAGTAGCCAATTGAAGCACGTGGTGTAGTTTTATTACGTGTTGTAACATGTTTTTCAATTGGATATTCAACCAAATCGTAAGCCACGCAAGCGGGCTTGAAAATGAGCCCTAAGCTAAGAAGATAACCGTCGTAAGCTGACGCTGGTTAAATTCGAAATCCACGTTAACGGTAACTTTCATTTAGATTATTACAATAATCCAAATTAACGTTAATCATGGTAAGAGATTAGTAATGTAAAAAAGGCATTAACGAATTTAATGTATTTCAAAGCTGTTAAAGTTAGTTAACGATTCGTCAGTTGTTTATGAAGATTGATGAAACCCATCCTAGAAGTCTTTTTGTGTCAGCAACAGATACTTCTGTATCAGTAATTTGTAACTGTATTGTACATCACACACTTCCTGTTCCTATTCACAAGATATGACGTTATATCGAAGAATAGAAGAGCAAAGGTGATAAAACTTAACGTTCATCTTTTGAAGTGGAACTTCAGTCTTCTGCAGTACTTCTCATCTCTTTGGCAACCTAATTTGCAAAACACCTTGGTGAACATTCGTCTGTTTGGAAAGGATAGCATTGCAGAGGAAGACGCCAAGTTTCTTTGTGAAGAATTAGAGAACCGAAAACGAATAACTGTTTCATGATTCCGACGCCATCTTTGAAAAAAAGAAGTTTCTCAAGTATTTTACGTATTACAGATAAGTAACAAACTAACTTGTTTGCTTTAGTGACTATTGTATAACTTCGCATTTAAGGGTGGTGGAAGAAATGACGAGATTCTCCTAAGTGTTGCCAGCGAAGTGAACTCTACGAGGGAAAGCTTTTTCTATGCTATATTGCGTTAATTATCTTTGAAGCGATGTGGCAAATTTTGTTTTGGGTGAAGAAGCAAGCACGAAGAAGGCAACATTACCTGAGTGTGAACAAAAGCGGAGGACAAAATTAGGCTGCAAAGTTTTAGAAGCTGTGTTGAGATTGTATACTGATGCTTTTTCTTCGTCTCTCTCTCTCACAGCGGGACTAAAGAGACCTGTATCTTTCATCTTACTCGAGCAAGGGAACATGTAATGAATCACCTCCTGGTTGATAATAAACAGAGTAAGATTTTACTGAAGATTTGAGCTCACTTTCAAATTACCAATAATTCAATGTATTTATTAAAATAATTACTGGGGCGTATGGTTAATGAAAAGTATTTGATCAATTTGACTACAAGTCCTATTCTGAGAACAATGATTATTAAACAAGAATTATTATTATAACCATTTCAAGAGTTTTATCCCTGCCAGTTTTTTCTTCTCTGTCTTGTTCATTGTTGAAAGGGCTTCATTGTTATAGGTTTGAGCATTCACAACAATGATCAAGCGATTTCAACAATGAACAAAAAGAAAAAAATCAGCACGAATTCAACTTGAAATTACTATGAACTCTTTTGACTTATTTTCGTTGTTTTTCATTGAATTGAGGTTAAGCTTAAAATTCAGTTAACAGAAAAAAGACTTATTCCGTTTTGGCAGGTGATTCTCTATATGAAGTCTTCGATACCAATTACGTAGCTCTTATAGTCCAGGTGGTAATGTCGCGAACTTCAGATCGGAAATGGATAGGGTAGGCAAGTTTCAACTCTGATGACGAGATGGTACTTTATGTAAGGTCCTGTCCAATACCCTCCCTATTTTCTACATTACCCTTTCCTAGAGTCATTTTTTTTTTATATTTGTCGCGTCCTGATGTTTGTCGGGATAGTCTTCGCCCCGATTTATTAAAAGGTGGATAGCCTACTGGTAAAAAGCAAAATCTTCCGCAAAATGTAAGAAATGTCAATTTTAATCGATTCTGACATTTTTTCAATAAAGACAATAATGATAGTTTAGTGAATATGCATACTCTCCTTTGCAATTGAGTTTTTAAACGTATAAAAAGGAATGTGAAAATATTTTAAAAAAAAAAGTTGAAACATTTAACTCCACTTGTTTTCTGAAGATGAAGATTGGAAATTATTTACGTGAGCTTAAAATAGTTTGTGATTACAACTGTGTCCCGATATTTTATGTCACTTATGTAGCAACCTTACCCTAGTGTGATCCAAGTACGTATGCGAAAATACTATAAATAAATTCAACATTCGACAACAATATCACGCTCATCTATGAACTAGTGATATCATAAAATCACTGCTAGGAAACGGTGAAGATGTAAAATATCTAATTCCCCCTTTCTCACCGAAAAAGCTTTGCTTTCCATTCTGCCTAATGGGCCAATCAATCTAAAAAAAAATACGTGTGCTATCAGCAAATAAAGAGATATATTTTCTGTGTCAATAACTGGCAACGCTGTTTGTTAGTGGCGCCACCAAACTTCAGATTTTTATTTTTATTCTGATGCGCGAAAACTCATTCATGAAAATCCCCACTTTGTAAGGTTACATACAAAAGAGAGCGCGCAGTAAAATAGAAGGTCGGAAGTAAGGAAACGGATTTGACTTTGCAGACGGGTGGAAGACGATAAACCTTAAAGTCAACTTTCAAGGAAATTCAAACAACTGAAGCGCCAAGATCAACAACATCAGGGTTGCTAGCTTGCTTTTACAGGGATTTGTTTAGCCTCAGTAGTATTCATCCGATAGTATAGGGTGTCCCAACAAAAACGCTGGATTTAATACGACTCTCTCGAACCTGCAAATTAACAGCACAGGGATTGAGAAAATTTGTTAACAGCACTTTCGCGTATGCCCACCGCTAACCGGTGGCTGCGCACGCACCGTGGCCCTCTTGCACACCTCACGGCCCTGGTTTATTTATATACATCCTAGCTTTCAGTAGCCCAAATCCCTGTGCTCAACTGCACGTAACTCTTTGTTAATTTGCTGCAGCGAGAAAGCTTAATATGCTTAAGAAAATACTGTATATTTACAAAATGATAAATATTTTTACATAATTACAACGAGTAAATGTGCTGATTTGAGAATAAAAAATAACATCCTGCATATATCCTCCACGACATGCTCTGCAGCACTTCACACTTCCGATGAAATTCATAAGTTTAATTGCATAGACCTTCAGGTTTGTTCGGGTGGGGTAGTACAGAACCATGTGAGTGGATGTGACGTCACAGTGTCTATTCGTGCAGTTCTTGCTCGAACGCGAATTTCCGAATTACATCCATTTTAAGTTAGCATTCATTAACTCGCAAATCTGATTGGCTGACTGAATATGTATGTGGTCGGTCGCAAACGAATAAAGCTTCGAACTTCGTTCTTTTTACGTTCAAAAGCATGTTAGTTACTAAGGAAGAGTCATCCAGATGCCATTTCAATTCTCAACGAAGCGAAAGGAAACGTGGAAGAAAGTTTGTGTAGAAAAAAGAGTTAAATACGGTACTTTTTCCTTATGGACTGTGTAAATCTGTAACGGATTGCTGTTAGACAATCCACAGTTACAGAGAATTTGTGATATTTTCACTCAATATGGCCTATGTTAATTATGAATATCGTTCCACTAACGAAGAACAACTATGTCGCAGGAGCTATACCAAATTTTTATATCTATATGAACTTCCATTTTGTGACACAAAAAATTGGTTTTAGCAACCTCCTTACGTTGCAAAAATACGTTTCTAAAAATACTTTAAACAGCACTCTTTAAGGGTGACCACAACAGAACGTTAAAGACACATTCGTTCATTTCTTCCTATAGCCTAATTTTAAACTTTCAACAACAATGTGCTTCAATTATGTGTTGGATCACTTGTCAACAGCTTTGGGATTCTGCCAGGATTTTCAGTTTGGAGGGTACAAAGACCAAATTGGGATGCTGTAAGTTGAGTTTTGCTGGGTTTCTGTCGATTTTAACAGTAAAAAATAAAGTTAGAGACGATATACTCAAGAAGATTGGGGATGGCTATATCGGAGATGTAGCAGAATCCTTGTTGAGCGTCTCATCACCTCCATTCGTTCGGTTCGTTCAAAAATAGATCTAGTATCTCACCTGAGTGTATTTACTGAAATAATAACACTGGGCACCAAAAATAAAATTTTGGAAAATCGTCCAGGGTTTTTCAGCTGAATTAGACTAATTTTGATGCCCTGAGTCCGAAAATGACCTTGGTTTTGCTCAATCAGGTCAGGATTTTTTTCTACAGACATTTCAAAAAAATCTGTTTTTCGTAAGAAAAACTAATTTCTGCTGATAAACCCCTGACAATTTTGTCCGTTTCCCTCAAGAAATAAAAGTCAACGTATCCAAATTAATTCATTTATATGAAATTTGATAAGCATAATTCTAAATATAATAATAAGAATGAGCGTTACATGACTATAGTCAGCGGAACAATATGAACTACTGCAATTCTTACACAAAACCAATTGTAACTACCAACGTATTCAAAGTAATACATATGAAATTTAATAAGCATAACTATGAGCGTTACATGACTAGTCAGCGGAACAATATGAACTAATGAATTCCTGCAATTCCGACACAAAACCTATTGTAACTAAATGGAAGGCAGACTGAACATTGCCAAGGCAGAATGTCAAGATATAGTCACAGTTGAGCGTTACATGACACAAGAGTTCAAAGTTCAAGGCAGATATCGGCGTTTCTTCGATTTCCGTGTGTGAGCAGCTGCTGGGTTGTCTCTCTCCCCTGGTACCTCTCCTCCATTTGGCGCATGTCCTGATGGAACCTTTCTCCCTGCTCGTCGCTCATCGCCCCAAGGTTTTCAGGAAACTTGTCCAAGTGTGAGAACAGGAAGTGCATCTTGAGACTCATCAAACACCCGAGTTTTTGGAAGGCCTCTATCATGTTCCTGATGAGTGTGGCGTGGTTTGCTGCCTTCGTGTTCCCCAGGAAGTTGTTCACCACCTGCACAAACGATTTCCAGGCGGCGCACTCAAGCGTGTTCATGGAGTTTTGGAACTCAGTGTCCTTTATGAGCTGCCGTATCTGTGGGCCATCGAAAATGCCGGCCTTGAGCTTCTCAATGGTCAGTCGAGGAAATGCTCGGCACATGTAGTTGAAGCACCTCCCATCTTTGTCCAAAGGGCGTGTGAACTGCTTCATTAACCCAAGCTTCATGTGAAGCGGTGGGATCAATATCTTCTCCCGGTCAACAAGAGGTTCGTTTATGATGTTTCTCGCCCCAGGTACTAACTGCTCTCGCGCCGGCTACTCTTTCTTTACATAGTGCTGGACTCTGTCTCGACTATCCCACATACATACGTATAAAGCATGGGTACTTCGTGAACCCGGACTGCTGACCTAGTAGAAAGTTCACCATCTTGAAGTCGACGCAGATCATCCATTGGTGCTGCTTATATTGGATTTTGTCAAGCACATACTTCACTGCTTCATATTGCTCTTTGAGAGTTGTGGAATGTGCAAGCGGGATTGAGGCGAACTGGTTCCCGTTGTGGAGCAGCACACACTTCAAAGAGCGCTTGAAACTGTCCATGAAGAGTCGCCAATCTGTCGGATCGTATGTAGGAGCGCCGAGTTTATGAAGAAGACCGGCGACATCTCGGCAGTACACGAGGTCTTCCTCCTGGCAGAAGTAGCCCATGTACTCCTCATGCCTTCTACGGAAGAAAGTGATACGCGCGTCCTCGCCAAGTAGCTTTTTCTCTTTGAGTCTGGAGGCCAACAGCTCGGAGGAAGTCTTCGACAAGCTGAGATCCCGAACCAGATCATTAAGCTCACATTGTGAAAAGAGCTGCGGACCATTTTGTGTTTCATACTCCTGGTCTGTATCTCCTACGTCGTCTGAAGTGGTGGACTCGTCGTCGATGTGCGGAAGCTGTGTGAACGTTGGTACAGGTATTTCTTCGCAGTGAGCAACTGGGCGGCGGGCAGATGGAAGGTCGGGGTACTGGAGGCTGTGCCGATTCTTCCGGTTGATGCCAGTAGTATTGATGGCGCAGAAGTAACAATCCGATGCATGGTCAAACGGCTCCCTCCAAACCATCGGAATCCCAAAATTCAGTTCAGTTTTGGCGCCCTTAGTCCACCGCCTGAGGTATTCCACGCACGTCTTGCACACCGTGTGCGGTGCCCACGGCTTATCTTGGTCACCTAGCTTGACTTTAAAGTAAGCCTGGTATGCTTCCTTCACAAATCTTGTGATGTTCTTCCTGTCCGCTGACAGCGTGTATTCTCCGCAGAAGTAGCAGAAAACGTCAGGATTGTTCCTGCATGAACGTCGGGCCGAAGCCATCTGAAAGTAATAATAATATTATTATATTATATGATATTATACAATATAAATATAAATACAATATTATAATATTCCTGCTAATTTTTATGCAGCGAATTGAGAGAAATGACTGAACTCACAACCCCTGATATTAGCATATGTATGTATAGCTCGGCCGGGAAACCGGGACAGGACCGGGAAACCGGGACTGTCGCCCCAAAAGGCTTCTGCCACTAACTGGGAGGAGACCCCTTAATTACTCTTGCTGAGACTTAAGGGAACCGACCGGGGTAGACGCCTAATGTCCAATCCATACGTTCACGTCGTGGGGCCTGTTAGTACCCAAGCAACTGCTTGGCGAACGAACATGGATGGGCTGCTCACCAACCCGCATTAGCTGACAGCGTGGTGAGTCAAATGTCAGCACCCCTCCTTTCTTTACATATGATGGTACAAGCAAGGAAACAGCCTCGGAGGCCCTCATTACCCGGAGGACGGAATGCAGCTGGCAACGGCAGCGGTCAGTCCTGCAGGAAGTCAGAGGGTCAAAATGCCCGGGTTTGGACTGTAGACTGCCAGGACACCGACACGGCAACTCGAACGGACCTATACGTTGCGACCCTCAACTGTAAGTCACTTGCAGGAGAGGACAAATTAGAAGAACTGCAGAATGAACTTAAGAGGATTAAGTGGGACATCATAGGACTATCAGAAGTGTGGAGGAAGAATGAAGAACAGTTGGAACTACCGTCAGGGCACACGTTCTACTACAAAGGAACAGAAACTGGAAAAGCGACAGGCGTTGGCTTTATAATTAATAAAGACCTGAAGTCACGAATCACAGAAATTGAAGGAATTTCAGATAGAATCGCACGGGTAGTAATAAAAATTAACAAGAGATACAGTATGGAAATTATACAAGTGTACGCTCCAACAACCTCGCACCCGGAGGAGGAAGTCGAAGACCTATACGAGGAGATTCAGAAGATTTTGGATAGTAGCAAATCGCATTACAAAATTGTAATGGGAGACTTCAATGCGAAAGTAGGAACCAA
>JAGDQP010064327.1:0-11587 GCA_022664845.1 Lepisma saccharinum
ATTCACTTATCCGTAATGACGTGGTAGCACGTATGTTTAGGATAGATCTTAGGTAGAGTCCTTCGCGTCGTTAGGATCGATGTTATATGGTTATAAAATAAGAGCAAAGACACTTGTAGACTTTTATCCAACACCAATCTTATTACAAAAGTTCCACTAAATATGTGATATACAAAAGACTTTACAGTTACTAAAATAAGGGTCCGGAACTTGGGCTTGCAATGAATTATCGGTGGTTCACCTCTTTATGTAGTGACTTATACGACTAGGTCTTTTCGGAGTGGATAGAGATGCCGAGAGGATTCTAATTCCAGACCAAGTTAGACAGGATGGGTGTACCGACTCCAGACCAAGTCGGGAGTAAGGTAGGACTCGGACTCCACTCCAAACCAAGTCAAGGGGAAGAGGTGACCACTAGTCGAAATGAGTTAGTGATACTCTGTGGGCTTCTGATGGGCCTTTTATAATCCTTTCTGGTAGGCGTGATTACCGTACTTCCAAGCTTCACCGCTTGGAGTCGGCGTCGTCTGCTTCTTAAACTGATTATGTAGCATTATCTCAATCCTCTCTGTTTATGTGGGTTGTTTATTATGATTTGTGTTGGCACACTGACCTAGTAATCCACTTCCCATTACAATATGTTTGTCAGGGTTAAGATATGGGAAGTATAGCAATGTGGCAGTGAATGCATAAATAATCCCATCATTTGGCTCGTAAGACTGCAGGAAAACAAAACAATAGTAAATTGGGATGAATTTGTGAGATAACTACAGTATTGCTGATTACATTGATTATTATCTGCAACGTAAAGCATTAAATACTTGCTGTCTGAAAAAAATTACATTTAAAAAAACATGAAAAAGAACCAGGTTTTTTTATGAAAAATTTTCTCAAAAAAGTTTTTTTTATAACACTAGGACTGATCGATGTCAGTTAAATGAAATTTAAATTTCATGTAGAGGAGAAGGTCTAAATATGGGCTATGGTCCAAATACGGGCTGGTAGACGTTTCAGACTTGTATATGCTTGTGTATATGCTTGTGTGCTTATGCTGACTGGTGACAAATGTGTGAAACAGTTTCCCAAGAACGAAGGTGGTGGCGGCTTTCAGTTAGCGACAAAGAGTTAAATGTGATTGATTTATTTATATGTTGTGTCTGTTTTCAACAGTGGGAACGTTTTATCAGACATTTCTATTTCAACTTTCTAAACACAATAAAACCAAGTATGACATGTTTTATAAGATAAGTTGGATTCTTACTATGTAGCCTACCAATGTTTTTTTACAAAATATTTTTTCTTGTGAATTCAAGCTTTGTGCCAAAATTTGCCTTACTTTATATATAATATTTTTTTTCTCCGTAACTAAGCAAGTGTAAACAATAGATTCTTGTATGTTGATGGAGGATAGACAACAAAATATTTTAGTAGTAAATTTGACTTCCGAGGAACAGTGGCGTAAGTGTAATGGAAAAGATTAATAGAAAATTATGTAAAAAATTGATTTTTTTTAGATTTCGTCTTCTTTTTCTTCTAAACGTAGACCAATATACGCATAACGATATTATTCGCTAATTGTCTGTTATTTACCAAATAAAACAAGGTATGTTTTATAATTCCACTGTTGTTAGTTTTTTCTCTAAAAAAATTAAGTGACCAGGTATAGTTTAAAAAATGTACGTTGCGGCTGGCGGCCATATTGGATTTTGACCCTTCGGAACAGTTTTTTCTTGTGTTAATATTTACAATGTGAATCAGGGAAGTTTGAAACTTCTGAAAATACTAGTTTCATTTAGTCCTGGGAGGGGGGTTCATAGGGGGGTATCCTAGCTCCCCCTCTAGTATGCGGTTCTGTAAATCTCGTACCGATGTATAAGTTTCCAGTGCGGTGTTTTTCAAGAAGTTTCTTTGCAAACCAAGTGAAAGATAATAAACTTTCTCTTCCTCGCAAGCTTCTGGCATGTTTTGGCGTGTGGCCCTTAGTTTCCGAATAAAATATGCGTCAATGGGCTCATGCGAATTTTGTTGTACCATATTAATTTCTATTTCCGCTTTGTAATGAGGGATTTTTAGTCAACTAAGGCTCACTAGTTTATCCTTCAGTTGTTTATAAGTTGTGTCGGCCATTAAATTTTGAGACTATATTTGGAAGACCAAGTTCACGGCGGTATCTTGAAGATACATTGGAAGAAATTCTTTTTTCTTCGTTTCGTTCCATGATTGCAATGTTGCCATGTGTTCGAATAGCATAAAGAATCTATCCGGGTCCTCATTCATGCGGCCGGAAAGTTTCGTTAAATGTGACAGATTAATTGAAGGTTTCGACGCCATAGTATCGCCTTCGTCAGAGTTGCTACCAGATTCTGAATGGTGATTTTATGATCTACCTCCCGTCCTAGTGTTTACTGGCATGGATTGCTAAAGAAAATTGACCTATTTTCCTACCATAAACCTAAATATTTCCTACCGTAAAATATGCATGATCTTCTAGTGGAGTTTTCAAAAGTGAGATTGCATAAATAACATGATATTCTTGAACACCATTTATAATAAATGAGATCCGATAATTATTTAATTAAGATTCTTTTTTATTGTTGAAATTTATTCATACGTGGGCGAACTGAGTGATTGTGATCAGTTTTGGGCTGTTTGTTCTCACATTTTTTAAAAATATTTTTTCACATGTTTATACTTAAATTCACATTTTAGTGCATTTTCTCCCCGCATATACATTTTACCAATTGTTTAACAAATTAATTTCGTGTATAATGATTTTAAGTAAATATATTAATTTTAAAGTAATACTGACTGAATTTAATGTTTTCCGGAATTTGTTGTAGTTTCTACGTTTAAACTTCAGCATATCCATTTTATAAATTTCTATGTAATTTTAATATATACAAATAAATCCTCGCCGTTGCATTTTTAAAACTAATTGTTTATCGAAATTCAAATTTGTGGTGATAACATCGTGTGATGCAGAAAGAAATTTCTCGCGTTGTAAACTTTCTTTTTTACCTGACAATCGACATTCCTTTCTATTTGAAAATCGGAAAATGCAAAGTGCTCTACACTGTATTGTCAGGAAGAGGTGCTCGTCTTGTAATTGGAAGGACCCGGGTTCTATGCCGGTGTAAAATGGCTAATATCCGGTGTAAAATGGCTGATATTGGGTTGTATCTGGAAATCTTTAAATAAATAGAACTACATGCTTGTAAGTAGCAGTAACAGTTTATTCTTGTTTCAGTTTTTCGTGTAACGTATATGAAGACACTATAAAGCATTATTTGCAATATATTCCAAAACTACAAAATTTAATGTAGGTGCCACTTTCGGTTTTTCTCACCTAAGAGCATATGAATATAAACAATTAATAGCACTGTCTTTCGTATAACACTAATTGTAGTATGTAGTGTATTATTTTGTGTAATTAGTAGTTTTTAAATGTAGACTGTTAGTTTTTTGGTGATATTAAACACATATTTTAAACACTTTTTTTTTACATTTTTTAAAACATAATTACATAATTGTGATAAAAATTAAGCACATGAGTATCCGAACCCTAATTTAATAACTATATTTTGTTTTTTATCATGTGTTATTATCAAATAAACAAGATTATTAACTTAAAGCAGCTACTGTACTCATGGTACGAGTACTCGAGTACTCATACATAGGAAACACGATTCTGTCAGAAGAAATTAATATAGTTGTGCATGGACAGCTGCTCATAATTATACATTTAACAAGAAACGGGGTACACAAAAATATTAAACATATTTATAAATAAATAAATTTATAAATAGACAGGTTCATGTTAATATACTGTAGAATCTCATTGAAGACAATACTAAACAATTTACTTCCTTACACAAATGACCTCTATTTGAAAATGCAGCGATACGCCAGTCACCGCAGCCACCAAGAATCGAATCTGGGCTCCCAGTTTCAAGTCAGGCGGCCGATGTCCTTTCATTAAATTATCGTCCGAACGCCTCTGCATATTTGATATTTCTCTGACCTCAGCTGAACCATTCAATCATTGCTGATATACAATGCCAAGTCACTCCCCTCTATGTGAAGATTTTAATTGAGGAATGCTTCTGGAATTCCAGGTCAAAGGAATATCCAATATGTAAGAGAAATAGGTTGTTGCGGTGACAGTTCAATGGCAGATAACCGCTGGCATGCAATGTGCAACTGGAGGACCCGGCTTCGATTCCCGGTCACACCATTGACCTACTTCTCTTTCTGCATTTTTATTAACCAATAGTTTGTTTTACAAAATCTATATTGAAAGATAAACTTGCGAGTTCCATAAGCCATAGAGTTAGTTAGTTAGTTATATTGAAACATAATGTGAATGCTCAGCTTACAGTATGCTTAACACACCAGACACAAGCATGATTTTTCCTCAATTATACAGGCAAATGCTTGGTGGTTCCTTTCAATTAGGTCCTGGCCGACTCCTCGTCACATCCTTTTCCCTACTTTATCCAGGACTAAGCTAAAGATGACTAAAGGCCATAAATAACAATTCGTATTCAACAAATGGCCAGTAGCAGATGTCAACTTTCTCACTTACGAAATTTACTATGTGACAGTTCTCAACTTGTAGAATTATGCAAGTACTGAAACTGAACAAGCGTGAAACGATTAATGTTGAAGAATCTCATAAAAAATGACATAAACTCTCAAAAAAAATAATTTTTTGCTAGTATGGTCAGTGGGTGACAAATTACTCGAGAATCATGGAGCAATTTCCCCTTTTCCTTTTACGCTTTTCAATGGGCAATTTCTGTATCCTATTTTCACTAGTCGAATGGTCGAAAAAAGTGGGACAACTGAACCCCATCTACGGGGTACAAAGGACCACTCACAGCCTTTACTTTTTAATTTTTTATCAGTGTTCTAATATTATATTGATGTCCAAATGGTGGTCATTTGTGGCTAAAGGTTTGTGCTTTACAATGGAGGCCCTTTTATTCTTAGTATGTCATTAGAACAAGAATTATGTCTCAATGTATGCTAAAGGTGTTCTGGCCCCGCTCTCCCCTACATTGTCCCTTAGGAAGTCTAAACTTTAAATGATCCAGTTCTTCCTCGAGCTCCGTGCCATTTACGTTGGCCCTTTCTATTCCTTTCAGTCCTATGTGAAGATCTGAGTTGACAGGTCTTCAAGTAGTATTTCTAAGTGATAGAGGAATTTCCATACACTCGAATCTTCTTCGAATAGGCCGTATGGTTCCTCAACAGACTTGAGAACTTGGGCTATGGTCACGTAAAAAAAACAACTAAATCTTGAAGCTCTTTCGCTGTTTGCTGTACTCTGTTGTTCTCTGATTCGTAATCAAACATCCTTCTCTTCTTCCTTTTACACGAGTTCCTGAAAACGATGACAAATGAAACTAAGGTGACTGACGTCTTCTATTCACTACTCAGCACCTGTGCGTTGCGTAACATTTTCTACTATCTTGGAGTCTTTGAGGCATGGTGGGAAGTTGGACATACTACCACCTAAATTTACCGGAATGTGCCTGGTGGGAAGCAAAGCTTCCCAGTCTTTATACTCAACCCTTTCTACGAATAGTTTGTATAGTCGTCACCAAACTTACCAGTTTTGTTAGTTCGTATATCAATCAATATATAGCAGGTGAGCCTTTGTGCACCATGGGGTACAGGCAATGCGCCCGGCTCCATATATCAAAGAGTTAAGATCTTTTTCGCCTTCCAAACGCCACTTTTAGCAATACACAGGACTAAAGTGTTTCAAGCTAACGGAACCACTACAGTGGCAGGAGTAGGCGACTTAACCAAGCAGTTTCATTGGGTGAGCCACTGTAGTGATCCGTGACAGTGGCAAGGGTAGGCGACTGAAGCCAAGTAGTTTCATTGGGTGAGCCACTGCAGTGATCTGTGGCTTGACCAAGCCACTACAGTGGCAAGGGTAGGCGACTGAAGCTAAGCAGTTCCATTGGGTGAGCCACTGCAGTGATCTGTGGCTTCACCAAGCCACTGCAGTGGACGTGTATGAATATGCCTTAAGACCACTTTTGCCATGTTCGATACTTGAACACAGGGCCATAACCAGCCTAAAACCTCATGGGAGCTCAACCCAAGTTTAGGGGAGCAAAGGATAATATAATTCATAAAAATCACAGCCATATTCAATCCACTACTGGGAGGAGGAGGGAGGAGGGAGGAGTTGGTTTACTGTTCCCATGCTGACCAGACGTGTTGGGAGATGAGAGCCGAAGCTCTCAACTGTGATGGCCACTGTCTTTTATTCACAGAAGTTCCCCAATTGCATCATGATGTTGGATGGGCACCGCTTAGGAAAAAATCCCTTGGCAGATCCGGGAATCGAACCTGGGACTCCACGATTAGCAGTCAGCGACGGTAACCACTACACCAGCAGGGTGGTCATATATATATATGTATACGTGTGTGTGTGTTCGTGTGTGTGCGTGCGTGTGTATGTGTGTGAAAAATAAGGTAAAAACAGAGGTTACTTATATACACGGAAATTTGTAGCAGAAACAAAAATATTTCACACACAAAAAAAGTGGCTAGCTTCCGCCAATCAGACATAACTACAGAAAAAATGAAGAAGTTATAGAGAAACTGCTATTACCTTTAAAATCTCAAAAATATTTATTCACTTTGACAGTGGAAGTCCGACTTACGATATGCTAGGGGGGTCGCGATCGTATAAGAGGGGGCTCAGCCCCTGCCCCTCTGGTTACGAGCTTGCTTTAGAATTTCTTAACCTCATGTGGATCTTTCCCCACCCTTGAAAAAATATGTGGAAGAGCATGAGAGTGAATATGTATTGTACAATCATGAATTCTAACTATATAAATTACTTAAGCCAATTATAATTAATCTAATTTATGTATTTTAAAATGTTTATGATGCATTCGAAGCATTTCCCACGATTTAAGAAATTATATTGTATTCGACCATATCACCCATCAATTTTTTACCCCGCCAAATTCTCGAACACACATCCTCAACTATTCGTTAACGATCTATAGATACCTTGTAAATCTCTTTAAACTCTACTAAACCCCATTTTTGCTTTACATCCCCCCCAAACTGAAAATCCTTGCATCACAGTTGTATCTCCATTGACCTCTTCTCGTATTAATCTATGTCATGATGAAGTCGCATTCTAAGAGCTCATTTTGCATAATCAAAAGTGAATTAAATAACTCAAATGAATTTGTTAAAACAGTATGCATCTCCCACGCATAAAGAATATTTATAGTGGTATACTTTTGTCTTATCATGCTGATATAACAGAAATATAGAACAGATATCCCAAAAGACACTGAAAGCGTTCTATGACACATAGGAAAACAACATGTCTTATGAAAATACTTACTTGACCGTCTTGTTGCTTTTCTGTATGCAGTGGAATTTGCTTATAGCTTTTGGCTGCTTCGTTTCGAATATCAACACGCGCGTAACAATGTAATGATCAACTGTTTCGGACACTTTAACAAAATTAAACACATCAACAATTATTGAGATTATTTGTCTCAACGCGATTCTAGAAAAAGCCAAACTGATTCTCGCGTCACAATTCCAGAGACTCCTATCAGCAAAAGGCAGAGAGTCACACTTCAAAAAAAAATTAAGTGCGTATGAAACACAAAGTAGGTCGTGCTAGAAACAGTTGTTCAATATCTTTTTTTAAAATATATATATATTAAACAACATTTATTTGATAATATACTTCAGCTTGTTGCTGATAAAGTTCTCTTTGTCTTTCGTTATCAGTCGTTGGCAGTCCCCGCTCTCCATCTGATCAGCTATCCGAAAGTTCCTGCAGTCTTTGTGTTAAAACAGTTACAGATTTCAACACTCTCGTGAAGATCAAGTGGAAACGCGTAGAAGAAAACACTTAAATCAGAAAATGTCCTTAGGACCTTAAAGTGTTCTCTGGAGATAAGAGATATCTTTATTAATAAGATATATATCGAAGATGATGTCATTAGCTTTTGAACCACTTCAAACTATGGTCATATCACGATTACTTACTTTTATCACATATTTCTTGTTATTGATTTCATTTCTGCAAAAACTATTGCTTCCTATTTGAATCCAGTTCAAATAAATCAATCAACTTCCTGAATACAAAATAATATTGTCAGATGTTTTTCACAACCAGTTTGAGGAACAGAATCATAAACGCGCCTAAATAAAATATTGGCAACTGTCTAGGAAAGGACCATACTTACAAACTTGAATTTGAACTGAATATCAAAGGATATCGCTCTATTTCTGGTTGTTTAATTAAAGTCAATGACCTTAAACCCCTTGTTACTAATGGTAGCATAATCAGTGAAATGTTATTTTCTCCTTGGTGTCCATCGATATAGATAATACAGTAGAGCATTAAAAAATACCGGTACACTTAAATGGTATTTCTAGGATATGAACAAAGGAAAAAGTTATTCAAAATTAAATCTTAGGGCCGGCATCCCTCGGCAAGGGTGCAGTGTAATTTTTGGGACGGTATAGATCGAGATTTGTTCTCAAATCTAGTAGATTCAATCAAAAGATCTTCTATGCCCAGAGATCTTAATCCAACATTGCCACCTTGATAACATAACTTAGTAACTAATTCGTAGGCGAAAGACAAAAGAGAATCAAACAGGAAGTATTTTTAAATTCCAGCTGACGAGCAAGTATACTAGAAAACAGAACATTACAACTCTATACTATTAGGCACGTGCAAAAATTCTATCCGTTTTTTATGTTTAGAATAGAAGTGCGAACAACACAAAATGGAACTTGCCTCGAATTGTGCATAATCGCCATCGCAATGAACGACATCTTGCCATGTTTCTGGGAGGAAATTAATTCCACGCCGATAAAAGTCCTGAGTCTGGAGTCAAAGAACTGTTGTACGGAAGTTTTCACAGGCTCCACATCATGAGATTTTCCGAGCGAAGAAGTTCTGCAAAGAGCGAAACAGGTAGGAGTCATCTCAAGTGAATGAGGCGGGTGGAGTAAAACCTCTTAATACAAGTCCATCAATTTCTGACGGGTGATGACAGCAGTATGTGGCCTGGCGTTGTGATGGTGATGATATATCCTTTCCGATTGATGAGGCCTGGCCACTTCGAACTCAATGCTGCTCGCAGTCTGTCCACCTGCTGACAATAGAAGGTGGCATTAATGGTTTGGTTAAGTTCCAGGCCCCACCAGTGAATTATGGCTTTGACATCCCACCACACACTGAACATCACCTTCTTTGAATGAAGTTCTGGGTTGGACGTCGATGGGTGCAGTTCAGAAACGCCACACATAGTCTTTCGAAGCTTTATCTTCCGATACAGAACTCACTTATCATCAACCGTAACAATATGTGTCAAGGACCAGTCGTTTTTGCACCGGAAAGACAGGAAGTACAGGTCGCAACGCACCCCTCCGGCTGTGGAACCCAACGATAACCTGTGTGGTGATATCCAGCGATTGGAGCCGTCTTCCAACTGTTGTCCTGTATACATGGAAGGTTTTCGCTAATTCTTCTCCGGTTGCATTCGTACTCTTTCGTACGGTTTGGTCGAGATCCTCTTCGGAAAACACTGATGAACACCAAGATCATGATTGATCTTGACAGCTTCTATCCTCGTCACTGACATTTTAAAACCACCAATGTCGTCCACTGCATCTTCACCATACACTTGCCGAATGTTGAGGTTGGTTGCAACCGCATTACTACTGCCTATATCGAATGCAAAAAGTGAACAGTGTCTGATGTGCTCTTTATCGGTATCCATTTCACCGACCACGATACACTGACCCTGTCTGCTCGTCTACATTCACAGCCTGTGCCTGTAGCTGTTATGATGTTGCCCCGATTACGTTGTTACCGATTCATGCACTGGCAGCGCCATCTGTAAGGTCAGTGCTCCACTGACCTGAGACATGTAAAGATGGGTAAAAGTTTTGCACTTACCCAATACTTCCAACTGTTAATTCCATCTCGGCAAGTTTTTGCTTGCTCTCTGTCCTACGAATGACCACAGCTTTGAAGTATTGTATTTTTTCAATATAAATTGTTCACTGCGTCTGTTCAGTCCATCTTCAACTCTCCTTTCGTAATAGGTCGTGGGGCGCAGTGGCTTAGTTGTAGAGAGCTTGCCTCTGGTGCTTGGGGTAGTCAGTTTGATCTCTGTTCGTCCCATCGTCCCATGTGGGCTTTGCGGTGAACCAACATCGTGTGGGTGTTTTTGGGGGGGGTTCTCCCGTTTTCTCCCACTTTCTTCATTCCACCAATTCTCCCATCCTCATCCATCCGGCTTGAGCAAAAGTTGCCCAAAGGACATAAAAAATAAATCAAACTCGTATAGAGCAAATCCATGAATGTCATACCCGATGGTAAAAACTGAAACATACTGTGGGTTTATTTTAATTAGTACAATCGATTCTTGGAAGGTATACGATTAATGTTTAGACAAAGAAATTTAAAAAAGTAATTAGTACAAACGCGTAATTAGATTCTGTTTTCGGGTCATTTAAAATATCACTAAAAGAGCTACAACTGAACTTCATTTTAACACTGAATTATTCAGCTAAAAATGTAGGAATTTGAAACTTAAAAAATGTTAAATTATACTTCGTTCTTTTCTATATTGACATAAAATATTGATTTGTTTCTTAATAATCGTCCTAACGCCCTGGCAAGCATTATAAAAATCTATTACATAATTATGTCAGTGCGTGACGCTCCACATATAAAAAGTACTATACACTGCAGAATATTTGGTGAAAAATAAAGTGCTTTCATGTGCTGTATTAGAGTCAAATGCTGAGCAAAAAGTATTTCAAACGTTTTTCCTAATCACAATAAATCTTGTGTAAAGCATTAATGAGCAATATCACGTGTCACAAGAACATACTTTTTGTCTGTAATTGCGGTATACCTCCGAAAAGTTCAAATTGGACATATGATATGCTAGCAGAAATATTGGGGATCACGTTCTCGATTAAATAACACATATATATTAAAAATAGTATAAGCTATATCTGCAGTGTGATTGGTTGAACTTTGTGACATCACGGTGACCGTCACTGTCACGTTCAGGAACCTTTGAGAAGTGGAACTGATTCACTTACTCTGCTACGAGTTCTGGAAGCAGAGGAATCATCTTATGGCAAACTAAGCTCGTTGGCGTGCGGTTTGTGCGAAAGATGAATCATCCCATCCCATTCTTTGCCTTCGCTATGCGTGAAAGTTTTCCAAAAGAAGGGGAGGGAGAATTTGGACATTTTCACGCTTTCTGCAGCTAATTGAAAACATTTAATAACTATGAGAGCGTAGAATTGAAATTGGAAATGCTATGGGTGTGAAGATGGATCACACCAGATGGATGAAGTTAAAAATAGGGGAAAAAATATTTTCTAATTTTTGGTACATTGTAGAAAAAGTGTGATTATATTAATTTCAGTGGACTCAAAAAATATTTGATCCATTTCAATTTCACTTTATTCTTAAGTCTGTCTATAACGTCGGCTAGCGTCTCAACCAAAAGAAACTTATTTAAGAATTGAGTCCAGCGACATCGATTTA
>JAGDQP010064328.1:0-11587 GCA_022664845.1 Lepisma saccharinum
ATCTTTGAATCTTGCCGGTGTCATTCATCTTTAAGATCAGGATGAAAATGGTAAAACTCTTTTCCTTCATCTTTGTATTATATTCAAGGTTATCTTCTGCTAGTCTTTGAAGATCCCATTGAAAACTGAAAGGCAGCATTATTAGTTTTGGTCCCAAAAATATTTTTTCTGGTACCCACTATATTTGCATTCCCTTGTTCGCCACTTAGAGAGGCGCCTGGTGGGATATCAGGAAATACAACCAGAGACTTTTCAGGTATAATAAATATAACTCACTTTGTTTGAATATAAAATGAAAAAAAAAAAATTACTTTACCTTAGTTTTTGATGTTACATAGTTTATGCATCTCTTTTTAATTACGTTTCTTGTGTCACTTCCTTTTGTGTTCCGTATTTGTCAATTCTAGTGAACGAATAGATGACAAGATACGTGAATTGTCAAATATGTAGATGTCAGATTGCATTCCACTTAACATACCGAAGTTATTTCGTCTATGTATGGAGAACATTCACATACATTACAAACATTTTCTAAACGAAACGGATACATTATGTGTTTCTCTTGTTAGTTCACATTAATTATGTTCTCTATCTGCAGTATTATATTGAAAGCTGATAATGAGAAACCAAAGTAATATCATGAATAAAAGTACTTATTCAAGAAGATAAAATTTTCAAGGAAATGACATGGCTTTTCCTTCGCTGGACACATTCTTACGATCGACTATTTAATTTTACTCATTAGCTCTAAGGAGTAAACTGTGGTAAAAATCGAATCTGGTCGACTCTATGGTCGAAATTATAATCTCAGAAAATGAACTCTGTACTGTGAAAAATTAGAATTAAAGAACAGCTAAACTTTACTTCGATAGTTGCTAGACTGAACTTTTGCTGTTTATTAAAATGCCGAATGGACAATATGGCGTTCTATCAAAAGAAAATATACCAAAGCCATATAATAGATTTTTGCACACGAATTCTAATTAGATATTACGCTTCAGGTATGTATTACGTTAACTGAATAAACCAGGATGAAATATTCTGGCGCCAGGGAAATTTCATGGCACTTCTCCCTCCGCCAAATGGAACGGTGAAACAGAGAATACAACTAATTCTAAAAAAAAACGTATCTCTGTCTATGACCTGTCTGTTTGGTCCATTTACGATACTGCGTAGAGAAGCAGGTTAAAACATGCATTCTTAGAATTCCTTTAAAAGATCTGTAATCGATCAGTTCGAGATTAATTGAGAGTTATCCAACGACAGAGTCAAGACAGATAGGCATTTACTTAAACATTTGGGGAAAACCATTCTAATTTACCACTCTGGTAGTCATACAAAGAAAGTACTCCTAATACCACCTGTAATAATGATTAAAAAACAAAAAACTTCCAGTCCCGAGATTGAAAACTGCTAATGTGAAGGACCAGGAATAGCAGAACCCTGATTGGACACGAAGAGATAGCGGAGTAGAGCATCGAACCTAGAACGTTAGATATCGGTGATACAGGCCTTAACCGCTAAGTACCGGATATTTGAAGATACACGTTTTCTTAACGCACAATTTTTGAACTTTTTCTATACTCACTGTACGTCGTTCCATCTGATCAGATTGTCCATCCTATAATATAAGATAGCCGTAACGTTGTCATGCTCCCTCAGAACGTTTTTGTGTCTGTAATTGTCTATTAATGCATTCTAAAGGCTCTGGGATAAAGGCTCCTCATTCACACTAGCTCTAAACTAACCAAGTCGTCATAAAAATAATTGAAGCTCAAATGTATTGATTAATTGACATAACATTTACATTATTCTTACGCCTGTGGACTTTACATTACATGTTTTAAGACTATAAACGCTGCTTTAAAAAATCATCTTTCTATTTCTCAGTTCTTTTCTGTTCGCCGGACTTTTGTTTAGCCCGGCTTTCCCAGCAAATTAGTCCGTATTAGCTGTTCTACCATATTTCCAGATATGTATAAACTGAATAATTGATATTTTGTTGTTTATAGATTACTATATGACACGACGAGCGATGTAAAGTGACACCGTATGTATATGTGTTCTTGTTTAAAAGTTTAAAAAATAATTAAATAAATAACGAAGCTTAGATTTCTCATTTGAAACGTAGGTGATTATTTCAGAACTTTCTTTTAATATACCACTACTGTAATTTTCTCCGTATCTTTAGTTATTAGAAGCTTAGTAGTTAATTTGCTAGATGGCGCATCGAACTATTTAGTTACTTAAAACAATTGTATTGATAAACTATATTATTTCTAAAGAAAATTTAACTAATTTTTGTTACAGCATAACATTCTTTCCCCAAAATATAAATTGGGATTCCTTTAATTATGTTCTAGAATGGAGTTTTTTTTTTGTAAAACGTTACAAAGATATTGTCGACATTCTCCTAAGATAGTGAGAAATTGTTAAACATATTTGATTCTATTCTACTTTTCCATTCGCTAAACTTTTTACTTAAATTTAATATCTAACATAATTAAAAAAGGTGCAGAAAAAGGAAAGGAAATGACGAAGAGAAAACCATGTATAATGTTGGTTATGCATTACTAAGTTAAATTGAAAAGATATAAAGTAAAGATTATAAATATATGCATCAATGTAGTTAAGTTTTCACATTCTTAATTTATACATCAGTATATGTAGTTTACACAGTTAAATATTGCAAGAGATTATGAATTTTTTTTAAATTGTTTTTTATTACGTTCCTTGTTTTCTCACGTGTGATTGTTTTGATGGCGTGCTAACAGAAATATTTTTGAAGGCAGGATGTGGCCTGCGTATCAGCTATTTAGAACGCGGGCTTTAAACTAACAATTTCAAAGATGAAAACAAATCAAATATAGTAGTATCATTATTAATTGTACCCCTTGAAGAAAAACGAATAAACTACATTGGCTTTTCAAAATGATTTGATATGATTAATAGTGTTAATCTATACATTCTACTCCAGTAGTACATCTATGTCGGAAGATGATTTGATATTCATAATTGTTTTTATCCCATATCTATATTCAATAGCCAACAATTTTGTTGATACATGTCTGAGATCAATATTGACTGCTATAGGAAACTACAATATTCCACTCAGATAAATTTATTGCTTTAATAAATGGAATCATATATTTTAACATTACTTTTAAACATTGTGATCTTTATTTTACACTGTTTTTACTTCATCATGCTGTGATGAAGTAAAGAATTGACATTGTCTACTATTATCATATTATTACCTTGTTATCTGAAACAAATAGCCATTTTAACATTAGTTTTCAAAACTATTTAAATATTTCTCTGTTTTTATATAGGACGGTAGTCTGGCAGACTAAACCACCTAACATTGGTCCAGCAGACTAGACCAGCACTGTTTTGGTCTACTTTGCCCTTTCAAAAAACACACAAACTTAATTAACCAGACTAAAGTATATTTAATTGTACCCAATTAATTAACAGGACAGCTGGTCTGCTTTGTCAGATTAAAATTCACACCATTGCCAGTAGCTTCGTATTTCACAACTCAATTTTGGAAACGTTTGTAATTGATCTAGTCTGGCTTGCCACATATTGGCATATTATTGTAAATTTTTGGAGTCATGCTATTAGAATGGCATTTTGCTCTTTCTCTCTTTGTTATTGTGTATTCTAAATTTAGTTGTGTTTTACTTCTAGTTTCATTGATATGTAGTACCTTTTCCATTCATTTTCATTTTTTAAAAAATACATTAGAACAGCTTTTATACACAATCTATGTAGATAAAGTATAGAGAATTCTTTATATAAATTTTCTACTTTCGTTTCATACGTTTTGTTTGTACATATTTTTAATATATTATTTTGTTGAACAATTAATGGTTTTCAATGCGTCTCGTTAGAAGGGACTGATATTTCAAATAATGTGATTAATATTCATTATTAAATGTGTTTGCTTCTGGAACTGATAGGATGATAGGATAGGATGAGGTACTGGGTAGTCAAATACCATTATTCGTTATACCTTATTCTTTCGCCATGGTTTAATACCGATGCAAAAAAAATTCTCCGTTGGTCAGCAGTTCATGCAATTGGAGAGGAAGATTATCAAAGATCTCGCTAAATATTTTCTACATCTTGAAAAACAATAAAAGTCCACTCTTTTATTTTTAATGTTATCAGAGTCATTACTTTTACAGTTTCTACATTACTAACCCGTTAAAAGCCTTGGGAGCAAATGTTTCTATCAAAATTTATAATATTACCGTAAATATTGAGAATAAAAATGAAAATTTGTAAAGCGACTCCATTAATACTCGATAATAACCATAAAAAGAACTGCAGATTTCCAGATGGTTTAGTTTAAGTGAACAGTTTGAAAACCTGTCAAGTATTACATCTTAGACAGTGCCCTAAAATGTTTAATCTAAATCAAACACATTAGAATTGTGTATTGATTTATTCAATATAATATACATGATATTCAATAGAATATACATAATATACCTTTGCAAAATATTTGTGTTGCAAATATTAATTATTTATTAATCCTTTATTATTATATATTTTAGATAGAGGCATTAGCACTAATGCTTCTCTATGTGTTGCGAAATTATTTTGTGATTCATACTTTAACACCGAAAAGTAACAAATTGTTACAATTGTAAACAACCAATTACTCTGTCTTCCTAATCTACTTACTTCCTTTTCCTTTCTTATGTTTTTTTTTTTCATTTTCAAGGCATTTCAGCATTGTATGACTTTGTACGTTTTAATAAATTTCAAACTCTTCCAGTTATATCACCAAAGTGTAATAGTGTATAATTCTTATATAGTAGTTTCAGCGTGTCATGCTACTCCTATTGACCCGTGTTCCATCAGAGTGATATCCATACTCTGAACGCAGAACCGTAACCACTGGGGATAAAGGAGAACGTGTCCTGGGCGATGAGGTGGAGGGGCGGTGAGGTTATTTCATTAATATGCTATCTGATTCTTTCCAAGTTGCTGTAAAACTTTCATCTTCCTTATAATGGTTGTTAGAAGTGTGGAATATTTTATTTACTCTACGGATAGTTATTATGGCCCCTCAAGCATCAAGCGTTAAGTTGATCTCCACATATGTGTACCATGTTTTCTTCTTTCCTGATTTGTATTTTATCTTTATATTCTTCTTTAACCAGTCTGTATTGCTGCAAACTGTTTCTTCTGAGTATTGCGACCATGGCTTTTTGATAGCTCTTTTTGTTTACTCAGACTATCCTCATCATTCTCTTCAGTTCATTGCACCAAAATGGCACTGTAACTTTAGTTCTTGTTTTTCTCCTGTCGTAGCGCTGATGTCCTTACTGCTTTTATGGTATTTCTTCTATGATTCTAGTTATTTCTTTAAGATTAACATCCTCAGTCATTTCGGGAAGAACCAGTTTTTGCTCGAATAGTTGCGAATTTATTTTGCCGTAATTGTATCTCGGGTGTTCTTCAGGACTCTCGATGTTCTGTGCTGCATCCGCTTGTGTTTCGATTACGAGTTTTTTTGAGTAATTGTTACTGCATGTACTCCCATCCATAACTTTCCAGTTTTTATGTTATTTTCCAAAATACTTTTTGTTAGCGTTATGGCTACATTTGTCTCTGCTTCTGCACGATTTCTATATGCTGTGGGTTCTCTCTCTTTATTAATTACTATTATTTTTTTTCCTAATATTTGATGCTCTAATTTTTATCCTTTTTTCCTGTCTCTATCCTTAGGTATACGTATCGCGTTCTAGAGCAGAGATTTGGCATTTACGTTTATCGTTATTAGGATTTTATATTAATGAGATTGATTTAAAATGATCAATTTCGTGGTGGAATTGAAAATATATGCTGACCACTATTATATTTGTTTTCTCCGTTAATATATCCACACATAACGTCCACTCATTCATCAGAAGAATTCTCTAGAACATGTGCATGGAATTATCTAAATTTATTATTGCCGATTTTGGACTCATCGAACATCGCCACCTGTGGAGCGCTTGGTACATCTTTTAATTTCCCTTTTATTGTATAGGAACCAGGGATGCATAACAAATCAACATTTTGTTTCAACAGGATTTTTTGTACTTTGGCCCCGACTTCTTTAGAGAACTGCACATTTATTTGCAGCACAGAACATCGTCCCAGTTGCATTTTAAGTTGAGAAACTAATGTGTTTATAGCATCGCGGCCATGGCTCCTTGGAGTCAAACACCACTCTGCCATGCGCACGCACAAAATCTTTGCAAACTTCGTGAAGACTAAATTCTTCACCTCTTCTTTCGAAGACTTCTTCTACGAGTTCCACCAAGTATCCTGGATCGGTCAGCGGATTGTGAGATTTCAATGTTATACTATCAACTTCGTCCGGGGTTGTGAAAGTCACCCGTTCGCCAACCCCGTGTACCTTCCTCACAATGTGTCTCAGGGCAATCGTTAATAACTAGGGATCTTTTAGTACAGCCAATCTTTATTTTGTTTCTTCTCTATCGTAGTTCCATGGTTTCTTTTTTTAATTTGTTCGTTTCTTTGTTTTCCGCCTTCCTTCACTGCTTTTTGTTTTCTATTTTCAGGGCTGTTTTTTAATGTTTCTCCAGCCACCGCTATTTCTTCGCCTTCTTCCGTTTCGGTGTTTGCTCTACCATATTTCTTTGTCTATCCTCTTTCCTTTACTTCAATTCAAATATTCGTATTTTATTTCTTTATCTAGTTTAGGATTAAATCATATTTTCTCCAATCATAAATCTTATGAACTACGCCTTCTTTACTTGGTCTGCGTTTCTGCATCACTACTCCTTCCTTTAGATTTTGTTTCCGGTTTCGATCCCAAGAATGGCGGATCGTATTTTGCATCTCTTTTTAAGTCTTCTACATTCTATTAATGTATTTCTGTCTCGTCTCATCTGTGACGGAGATTTAATTATTTTATCTTCTTTAATGATTTAATTTGCTTCTGATCCTGTTTATGAGTTTATTTCTGATTCCGATTCCGATTCGGATGTAAATTCTATTATGATTTTTTCCGCTGTGTTCGTTAATTCTGTTTTACTCTTTACTTCATTGAATTCTTGATTTTTATATAAATAGGATGCTAAAGTTCCCCACTTAACTTGCAATATTTTTTTCATGAGGTTATTGTTGGTAATATTTATTTTAAAAAATATTTTATTTTACACCTTTTGATAAATTCTGAAAACTGATTTTGGTGTTCATTTGTATCCGCACTCAATTGGATAATCCCAATTGCAGGGATGTTCAGTAATATCTAGTGTTCAAGCTTTAAACTCTGTAGAAAATCAACTGTCATGCTCAGATCTTCAAAATATTATTTTTTTTTATTATCAGTTTTGAAATGTCCTCAAGAACAAACTCTTGATGTGATTGCACCCCAGGCAACACAACGCCCCCAGGAAGTGATTTTATATTAGGATTGATAAAGTGTAGTACTGTTTAGTATTGTTGTCGAAAATATATTTCTTCCTTTACAATTGTGAGGGGAATTTTCCATATTTTTAGTTTCACTTTTTCTTTCATCTTGTTTTCCGTCACGGTGATGTTTTTAATGTAGATTTTGTTTATTGCTATGGAGATTTCTGTTGGATTAGAAAACCATAATTAGTTTTATTATGAGTGTCTCCATAAGTAGCATGTACGTTTGGCATCACTTGGTATCTGTTGCCTTATATTTTCTTTTTCTTAGTAAACAAGGGATCCATTTTTCTCTTCTCTTGATTTTGAGGGCGTTTCGCTTTTATGGCCTTTGATTCCACAGTGGACTTCTTCATCTGTACACTATCTACCTATGTGACAGTATTTATCTGGTTGACATTTACAGCTAGAGGTTTCATTGCTCACCACTTTTCCAATTTGTTTTCCTTTCGGAAACTGGTTACTTCCTTAGGGCATCCGCGAACGTCTCTTGAGCCATCGCCTTGGTCCTGCTTATTTCCTCTATATTTTTTCTTCATCTCGTTCATTAAGTTCTTCTGTTGCTCTATTATGTTTGTTTTTTAGAAAGCTCACAGACTCCGTTTGAATTTCCGTTTTGAAGGCCATAAGTGCCGTTATCATATTCTGTCTTACCGCAATCTCCCTTAGCAAACTCTTGTTTTTTTCTTCAATTCTTTCCACTTTGCCTTGTACCTTTGCGGCCATGATACATTCCTTATGGCTTTCTTTTAGTTCTATTCTCATTCTGATTATTTCACTTTCGAACATCTTGATTTTTTCTTTTTGAATCAAGTTTTTCTTCGGTGATTGTTTATGTTGTTCTCGTTCTACTTCCAATTTTCTTTAGACTTCTTTGAACTGTTTACTGTATTCCTTTTCTTGTTTCTCCATTATTATTTTAATTTCTTTCAGTGTTCCTCTGGTTCTCATTTATATTTGTATACATCAGACCTTCTACTGTAATTTTCTACGTGTATATATCTCAAAAGCATTTCATAATGTGTTTGGTTTAGAAGAATTATCTTTGAAATTTAGAATTGTAGATGTCGCACATAAAATGTATAATTTAATCATATTAATTATCCTTTGAGAGGATAACATCCATGGATAAATCTTTAACAATAGCCGCCACGCAATATGTACTTGATAGAGACAAAACTAATCCTTTTATAAGTTCATTCTCCAATGTAAATTATTAAAGATATTGTACGAAATTTCAGAAAGATAATGTCGATATTTTGAATATAAAAGCAAAAAAAGAGGTGTTTAGATAAATATGAGATTTTAAATGGGTTAATCTGTCATTATTATAATTCGCATTTGTGATATGTTTTCAGATTCATATAAAATACAAGAGTAAAAGTAACAGGATAAATATGTTTTCCCATGTCACATTCTACCGTATATTACAATAGAATAAATAATACTATATTTCCCAATAAATTAAAGAAAAATAAATAGTTAAAGATACCTTGAAATTAGGAATAAAAATGTAGTATAAAACTTTTCAATTTAAAATGATTGTATGATTTACAGTGCACACAATAAATTAAATATCGCATGGTTTCAATAAATATTCAATATTTAATTGATTATTTTTACTCGCCTTCTCATGTGTGATCGGTTTCATACCAGGGCAACAGAATTACCCAGGCGGAACGGATGTGGCCCACGGATCGCCTATTGAGAAGAGGTGTTATATTGTAATAATAGCAAAGGTAAATAATTAAGCACTTCTCTCCACATAATGGTCTTAGTTACTTTCCGAATCACTGCCCTTTATCAAGGTTCACAGTAACACAAAACGAGTTTGAGGAAAGTACATAAAATACTTGGGCGATATCTCGCATTTTCAGTTTCTCAAGAAAAAAGAAGAGTGGCAGACAAGGATATAATATTATGAAAGTTTTGCCAGTCTTACAATGATAATTCGGCACTGAACATGTGAACTGATCTATGTCCGTTTCATTAACTTCTTGCGAAATTAAGTTTTAAAGTGAACTGTTTATATCTTCAACACGTCTGTAGAGAAGAGTATCTATAAGTGAATTCGGTTAAGAAGGGCACTAGACATAGATCACTTGTCTACAATATACGACTATCGAATATAAATCTCGTTTCCAACATAAAGTGGACTTAGCTCGCTTTTCTTCTATAATACGTAACTGTTAATAAGTTTGTACAAGAGCAAGTAATAAACAAAAAAATAAGCAAACAAGGTTGAAATGCGAGGGCGTAACCTAAAAAATATCATACGTCTATCACACAAAATTCTCCATTCCCGTAGGACAAGTTTCTCATGTTAAGCTGAAAACATATGCCTTGTTTGTTGCTAACTCACCTAATGTGAGCTTCAAAATTGAATTAATGCTATGATAACTATCAGCACAATAATAATAAATTTGGTAGTTCTCTCGGACTTGTTTCATACGTTGAACTACCCCTATTTATTTCCAGCATTGTTTACGTAGCTCTCCGGTCTATGGGTTACAGTTGTATGGGTCTTTCACGGAAATTGTATTGTTTCATTATCCCATTGTATAGTAAATCTTCGGCAAGATTTATTTTCAATGAGCCATTTTACTAACTTTTGGCTTGTCATGTTATGCGAGTGCAATTCTTGTTAAAGTAAATAAACATACTTGACCTGGGCGGGATTCGAAATAGCGACCTCGCTATACCACTTTGTCTTACACATGTTGGTAGCATACGTCACATTGAACTTAGGGACCTATATCAAACCCAAGCAAACTAATTGTAAGTACGTTTTACTTATTTGAAAGTATACTCATTACTCATGTGTTGTGTATAATACATTCAATTATGTCACGTAATTTGACATGTTTATCTGTGATTGTTAAAAAAGCGTCTGAAACAGAAGGTAGAACGAATGGTATAGCTTTGTTGTTAAAGCGTTGTCTTTGAATTATAGTGGTCTTATGCAGGGGATGTTCATCTGAACTTCGGGGTCCGCTCGTGTCCCTTCGGAAACCACGCCTCCTTTACGTCACAGGCGGATAGCGCATAGGAAATTTCTTAAGAGATGGTTGGAAATAATTTATTGTGGCCTTTTGGATAGGAATGTTTTGATAAAACAAAAAATTGTTATAATCTACGCTATATTGCCTATAATATGAGACAGATTTGGTTTCAATAGCTACAGTACTTTCAGAGCTACGGACTGTTATTTGAGTTGAATAGTGAATTTTTTATCCTTAAATAATTTATTATGGCTGTTTGGATGGGATTTTTTAAAATATAATATGGAATAAGAGTATATAAATTAAGTAGCCTTGTCACGTATATCTATATAAGGATAAATTGCGGTAAAAAGATAAATTTTTGCTTGTAATGAAATTTCCACTCCTTTCAAAATTCCTAGTGTCGTATGTTTTCCTTGTACGGGCAAGATTATTTTGATTACAGTAAACCTACCAGACATCTCTATGAAATGTGATGCTTTAGAAACAACCTTTCAGTATTTACTTCAGATTTTCTTTTTACTCAAAGCGATGTGAGTAAAAAAAATAATAAAAAATACTTTTTAAAACATACTTTTTTAAAAACAATATGTATTAAAAAGTGAAAAATATTTTTTATGCATGACTAAAAAGAAAAGCATGGCGTGCGCTCTCATATACAGTCACTTTCTAAGTTCTTGAATTGGCGCGCCCCATGTTTTTCTTTTTAGTCATTCATAAACAAAATAATTTTTCACTTTTTAGTACGAATTGTATAAGAAAAGTATGTCTTTATTTTTTAGTTATTTCTGTGTTCGTATAGTTTTTCTCAAGCTAATGTTTCCTGACACAAATCCTAAAGCGTTCTGCAACCAGTCAAACGACAGATCGTTGCACGTTAGTATTTATTTTAGGCTAAATAAGTCCAAATTAAAAAGAAATATTATAATATGCTTTTAAAATATAAAACTATATGAATGTAACAATAGAATATTGTATTGTCGCCCGACTTACGTCGCTGTACAAATTTCATCATTGCGTGACGTCGGGAAATAAGTTAAATTAACGTTGCAAGATTTGAGGACACCACGAACCATTGTGAACTTGTATTTTTACATTTCCATGTTTTCATTCTTGATTCACTGTGTACATGTTATACTAGC